>JAJMGM010000018.1:0-231112 GCA_030568675.1 Suhomyces xylopsoci | reverse complement strand
AAAGTAGTCGTTCCAGCCAAGGCGCTTCTTGGACCTCCTTGGGGCCCGGCTCATGGGCAATGTGCTATTGAAGTTGGGTTTCAAGAGTATTTCCTCTTTGGACAAGTAATTCAAAAACACGCCTATTGGGTTTTCGATCAGGATGACGATACCATAAGCATCGGTAAGCCTACTTACAGTTCTCAATCTGCAACCAAAAGTTTTTAATTTTATAATACGATCTATGAAATAAACTTTAATGCCTTAAAGACGAAGAGTTCGAGGAAGCGCTCTACTGGGCAAGGTTGTATCACCTTCCTAGTACTCAATTGAAATTTTCTACCAACTAGTGAATTGTGGGGCTTGTATGAACGTATGTGATACGAAAGAGCAGCTAATTTTATCAGCGGATGAATTTATCCACATCTTCACGAGAGGTATGATTAAACTAATTTGTAGGCCATTGATTTTTTATACTTAACTCACGCGAAGACATTTTTGACGTTTTTGATGTAATTTGCTCAAATGTTGCAAAAAAATGATTCATTGATCATAAAATTTATTTAAATAAGGGTGATGTTGGAAGAATCAGTAGGTTCATAGTTGATCTGGGCAAGCTGGATGACCTCATCCTCGTAGTTAAACACACTAGAAGCGTTTTTGATGAAGATATCACCCAAGACAATTATGTCTTCAGCGGTCCAAATGAACTGGAGAGCGTAGCCGCCCTTGCCGTCAGGAATAAGGAAATCAAAGTAGGGAACGGTTATGTTTAGATTAGCAAACTCGAATGAGTACAAGGTAGTCTTCCAAGATTCTTGGAAATCGATAACACTTCCGTTGGGGTAAAGAGGGCCAAAAACAGATTGAATAGAATTGGCCAACGAGAAAGGGAAAGCCATGCTGGTGGTACCAGTGTCGACAGCCACTTGTTGGTTAAGTGGGATGTAGGTGCCATTGGCGAATCTAATTCCACTCATCTCTATACTTGAGACCACTTCAGGTGTTTTGGCATATGGGAAACTGACCAAATCACCAGTGTATTTTGCGTGGTCAATTCCTCCAAAAAGAATTGATCCATACTGAATCGTTGGGTCCGAAGATTCGAGGTAAATCGAGAACCCAGCCCTCTTGATGTAGTTGCTATTTTTTTAATGCCAATGGAAAGTTCGGATACTCTTTAGATTCTGGAGCCATTTCCATATTTTTGGTGCCAACACCCAAAAGATTCCATGTGCCATTAGCAACACCTAAATAAAAGTTGTCGAGGGTCAAATCTTCTAAGCTGACGGTATCGGTATACACATCATGCGGTGTGTACCAGTCCACGAATGTGTAGCCCAAACTCCTGGCAGAAGTCGATTGACTAGGATCATATACGGAGTAGTTCAACACCAAATCACTGCTTCCGGTGTCTACTATTACAGGGATGGTAATCTTTTGGCTACCTACGACCAAGTCAAAGTAGTAGCTACCTCCCTCTGAGGGAGAAGTTATGCTTTCCAGGTAAGTTCCTTGAGTTTCGTAGGCCCTGGTCCTATTGACCGTCAAGCCAAACTTCAAAACGCCGTCAATCAGATCTGATTTTACAGAAGGAATTGAGAGGGCTGCAGCGCTTCTGGCCAAGGCTAAGATGGCAGTGCTTGCAAATAACTGGTTCAATCTCATTACAGAATTAATTCGTCGTCTACATAAGGAGTATGCCTTCCATTTATATCCATTGACGAATTAATTTCAGCTGCTTCCGAACTACAAGAAAAACGGATTGGTTTATGCCGAATCACTAGTTGCTGACAGTGATAGGTAATAATTTTGAAGCTAAAGCTAAACCACTGATATCATAGTTGGGGTTCGTAACTCTTTCTCGCAATAATTGTATTTGAAATAAGCCTTGAGGCTCAATGTGAATGTGGCTTTTATGAACCAAAGTATAAATATGGGGCTACACCTAAGGTGGTGCCGTATACACCATTTAATATATACTTTACCTATCAGAATAAGACTGACCCTGACTACAAATATATGGTCCGATTGTACAAGACTAATAAGTGGTTAAATTCAAGTGAGGACACTAGAAATTAGCGCATCTTACATTTAATTAAATTGTTTGAGCGTATGAGTGCCACTAGCCAATATCACTTAGTGTTCAAGTTCAATTGCACTCAAGGGATCATTTCTGAGAAAATCAGCGCCTTTGCAATATCTAGGTAGAAAATGCACGGGACATTGTGAATCAGCTCCGAATATATTTTATGGAGATCTTTGTAGAAATTCTGGACAGGGGGCGAAACTGTCACCTCGCCGCGATAGAAAATTCCTTCTTCAAAACGTCCCTTGTTGGTATTGAAATTGTAACAGAAAACTTCTCTTTTTGACGTCTTCTTTTGTTTCCTACTTAGACATATCAAATGTTCGGACCTGTGCCTATTGGATAAATATCTCCAACGATACTAGCGAGAAATAAAACGGATCTAAGATGATATTGTATCATAGTTGATGACACACTATGCTAATTTAAAAGTTGTGAATTTGTTGACGACATTAAACCATTGTCAAGTCATATCAAATTGAATATAGACCTGTAGTTCTAAATACGTAGCCTACAAGGCAGTGCACGAATAGATCGTAATCAGAATACTACATAGATCTATACAAAGGGTACATATATGAGGATAATTAGGGAGTAAAAGAAGGTAGATTGTTGTGCGACTAGATCAGGAATGTGACAAGCTTCTACTCATTTCTTTCCATTCACTGAAACCGATTCAATCAATGATTTTCCAGATAGGTTTAGGCGCGGTGTTCTTTGATAGAACGAATCAACGCGAATATACGGTTGCCAAGAAATTAATAAGACATGATCGTGTCAAACCAACCATTGGGTTGCAATCAAAACGTGAGTTGATTTGGTGCCACTCCATGTAAAGGCAAATCTAATGCCGAGGAGCCCCAACGCTAATCGTTGAATGTTCAATAAATATTGCGAAGGAACAATACGAAATTTTTAATGTAATCGTACTCAATCAAAAAATGAAGTTACTACAACCGTATTAGCGCAAAACCCATGTTACCCGTCAATTGCGAATGGGAGGGAGCACGAAGACGACTTTGTTTGGTGGACTTTATTCAGCATCGCTTTTTAGTCTGGATAAGTATAAGGCTCGGTACCAAGAATATCAATCAGAGCCTATATACGTTCTACTGTCTCGCTAATCACTTTTGACAACTAACGAAATTTAAAGTTTGAGCCGTGCAAAGTGCTCATTTACTTATTATGGCGTAAAAATCAAAACGAATAATTCAGGCACTTATCAGCGCATAGTTACATGCATTTGAATTATTCCGAGATTTCGCAACAATTTTCAGTTTCAAGGTAATGAACGGCACAGGGGCTAATTTTAGCACGGCACGAACCATTAGGATGTAGTCAAGCTTCGTAGGTCTCAACGGGCTACTCGGCATATAAATACTGGCTTCTGCTTCTCAATGAAATGGGTTTTCTTGTCATCAGTAAATTACAGCGTCCAGTATGGTTTCAATTAAAAAACGCTTTGACGGTTATGGCCGTGAGCATGGTAGCCAATGGTATTGTAATCCCATCAGTCTAAGACATGGGGCTTGCCGAGAGAGGAGAAAGCGGCGTTCTTCTGTTGGAATTTAGGGTTACCCAAGGTCCAGTCCGTAAGAACGGGATCAGCAAAAGAGACGCGCCTGAAGAGACTTTGTTTTACGAGACTGGGTTGATTTACGATATTGACCTTGTTGTTGGATCTCAAAAAGATCCCGTAACAGTTCACCTTGACACGGGTAGTTCTGATCTTTGGGTTGTCTCAGAAGAGGATAGTTGCAAAGGGAATTGGCTTGGCGCACCTCCTAGCTGTACTGCTGGCGGTGTGTTTGACCAGACGAAGTCCTCTACTTGGAAAGAGATCAATGAGACGTTTTTTGCTTTCTATGGTGATCTTACTGGTGCTCTGGGTATTACTGGTCTCGATAGTGTTGGTTTCCCCAACGGTCCAAGTCTTTCCAACTTCCAGTTTGGAGTCGCCACTATTGACACTGCTGGTGTTGGTATCTTGGGTATTGGACCGCTAACTGGCGAGGCTGGGAAAAATTTTTATAATTATTCAATCTACCCTAACTTTCCTCAAGCCTTGAAAGACCAAGGCTACATCAACAAGGTTGCCTCTTCTCTTTATTTGAACGAGCCAACTGCCAAGACTGGCAACATTGTTTTTGGCGGATACGACACTGAAAAGTATTATGGATCATTGGTAAAGCTCCCTATCAATTCTGATCTGACACTGTCTGTAAACCTTGATTCGGTAACCACTGCCAACGGAACAATAATCTATATTCCCCAGTCGGAGCAGTCTGTTACCTTAGACTCGGGTGCAGATGGATTGATGGTCGGTGATGTTTTGTACTCCAATGTTAAGGCTGAATTGTATGCTGGACCCAACGACACGTATGCATGCGACCAAGGTTCCAGGGAATTGACCTTTAACTTCGACGGAGTTTCAATTGCAGTTCCTTATTCGGATTTAGTCCAAGAAGCCACCGACAAACAAGGAATTGGTTTGGGGTATTGTATTCTTTCTATTTTTGATACAGGAATTGGTCTGGCCTTGGGACTGAACTTTTTGAGAAATGCCTACACTCTCTATGATCTTGAGGATAATTACATATCACTTGACAAGTCGAGGTAAGTAATCACAAAATCTTCCCCTGTATCCTTGTAATCGCTTGATAGCGAACTGTTATAGCCAGCAGTTTGATTATTAGCTGTAGGGACCCATAAATCAGCACTTCCAGTATCAAGAGTAACGACAATGGGCTGGCCATCTGTTCCGAAATTCAGGGTTACGTTATACTGATAATCATTTGCATTAATAAGTGGAATCGTTGGATATCTTTTAGAAAGAGCTGGCTCGTTAGAACCAGGCTGCTTATTGACCACAAAATCTAACTTCAAGAACTTGTCATCTCTTTTCTCTAAAGAGGCTTCGGGGATTGCAAGTCCTTTAACAGACAAGGCGAAAGCGAGAAGCACCAAAAGCTTAGCTGAGAACAATTGAAAGACCATTTCGCTACTTTACTTGTTGCTGATTACATATTAGCTCTATACAATTTTTGTTTATATATATGCTTCAAATTACACTCTTTGTCGTCATATCCACCTTGTCACACGGCACAACCTTATCAATAAATGTATGTATCAATTGTAGCTTTTATCTTTCCTATCGTAACTAAGCAGAATTTTCGCAATTTTTTCGCAATATTTATTTAATTAATGCGGCTTAGAAAGTTATACACAAAAGCCGCTTAAAAATAAGCACCAACATTCGTCTACAGAGTCACTTCATATTGGCCTCAAATTGATGAGCCCAATTGCTCCCACTACAAGCTAGACTATGTACAATCAGTAATGATTATTCGAGAGTTCTACTCAATCAATGTATATAGATCAAATGATTCCGCATTGGGTAGCCGAGAATCAGAATCAAACATGTTGCAATGTACTGCATACAAATCACTTTTGACACATTGGTTGCAATAATGAAGCTTCCAGGCTCGACTCCACTAAGAAATAGCAACGATGTTGGAAGCTGAGGTGTATTTTGCTTGCGCGATATCAATAACATTATCATCAAGGTTGAATATAGCGTAGGCATTTCTTAAGAAAGTGACACCCAAAACTTCCAGTCCTTCTGACTTCCTAGAATGCCGAACTGACATGTACCGTTATAACTAAAGACCAACGACTGTAAAGGAATTTCAATCGTTAAATTACCAAATTGAATCCGAGAGTTCCATTAAGTTTAGTGTCGCAGCCAATATCACTAATAGTCTCCTAGGAGGCATTATAGTTCAACCCAGAGGCGCTAGCAATGGCAGAGACCATGTACCATGGCAAAAAGGTAAGGGTGGTACCACTATCGACAAAAATTTGAATGTCAGCAATCTCTTCAGTACCATTAGAAAGTGTCAAGGAGTCAAGATTAACTGTCAAGCCCTGTTGTGGAGGACCAAGAATAGGAAGAGATACTAAACTTCCCAGGTATTTTTCAGTATCATACCCACCAAAGATAATAGAGCCAGTAGTAGCGTCTTCGTCATTCAAGTAGATAGAGTAAGCAGTTTTTTTTATGATACCGGCATTCTTTAGGGCCACTGGAAAATTTGGATACGTATCTTCATCCCCCACAATTGCTTCTCCACTAGTATAACCAACCCCAAGAAGACCAGTGGGCTCTTGATCTCTAGATGAGACTTCGCCAAATTGAAAGTTATGAAGAGAAGGACCATCAGGGATTGTCACAAGGTCAGTAACCCAGATTCCTTCAGCATCTCCCTTAACGTAAGTAATGCCGAATGGCTCTCCAGTGTTGTTATAGTCGCTCGACTTCGAACCGTCATAGCCGCCAGATGTTGTATTGGCTGAAGGTACCCATAAATCAGAGCTTCCAGTGTCAAGAGCAACAATGAGTGGTTGGCCATCTGTTCCAAAATTTAAAGTGAGGTCATATTCGTCTCCAACATTAGTCAATGGAAGTGTTGAGTATCTCTTTGAGAGGGCTCCACTCCTAGCAGTGGAGCGTCTGTTGACGACGAAATCTAACTTCAAAAACCCATCACTTTTCTTTCCTGAAGAGGTTGTTTCAGGAGGGATTGCAAGTCCGTGAACTGATAAAGCGTAAGCAAGGACTACCAAAAGATCCACTGAAAACAACTGAAACATTTATTTGAATTTTTTGCTGATCAAAAAAAAATTATATAGGATTTCTGTCCATATAAATACATCGAGAAATACACTTTATACTTTGTCTTCATAGCCACAGCGCCACACGGCCTACCATATCCCGATGTATTTATCAGCTGTTGTATAAATTATGTAGGCTGAACAAGGCTTAAAAAGCTATTAAAAAAAGCCATCTCCACTTTTAGTCGAGACAATATGGTGAAGATCGTCGCGATTGACTCTATACATATTACTCAAGTATACATCGCTAAGTCTTTTGGAAAATAGCTACGTAGTCTCGACCATGATATCCCCTATACATGAAATAACTGACGTAAAAGAGAACCGATACAATATACTTTTTTTATGAGCCTGGTGTTCTAAAGTACTGAAAAACTGTGCAGTCTCCGAAGGTCCTCGGATCGATGACGTATTTGGCTGCGCGAGAAATTATTCTTCGTAGCCACATCAGTCTTCAACGCCAAATTCAATAAACTTTAAAGTTCAGATAACCAGGTTGAAAGTGACTACTCAGAACAGCACAATTTGACAGCTTTATATTTCACAAGACAATTTTAAATGGAAACTCATACACACTTATGCATTTTTCTTATTGGACAAGAAAAAATTCATGTTAAATACATGAAGATGCTTTTGGTTATAAGGTAAACTCGCTTTAATTGAAGTATTTTAAAGCTCAGCAAAACAAGAAAGTACAAATCATCTAAATGAACGATTCAAGGTTGCTGTCGACTCATAATCATGGCCCAAGAAGAGTAATTAAGATGAAGATTAGGGGAGCTCCTGCACACAAGGCTGAAAAGCTGCAACTTTTCGCAGCAGACGACGTTTGGGTGCAAATACAGCAATGCCAGAGGTATTAATCACGAAGTGACAGCATCTTGTAATATGTGGAAGTAAATGATAGCGGTGTTTTGTATGGGAATGTAGGGCTATAGTTTGTATGATGTATATGTATTTGAGCGGGTCATTGGCATTCCATTTAAGCTCCACGATGTTAACAATAAAGTGGTAGAATCCACAAGGGCTTCAGCAGTAAATAGGGTGTTCGAGCTACCTATCTAGTCCATAATATCTGTACAGATCATCATAAAATGAAACATGATATATCGAAGGCTTTTCAAATTTTCACAAAAATAACAGTTCATCAAACGAATTAATATATTGACGTATTTCTGTCAAACTTGCATTTGTGCAACAGAAGTTGCTTCTCTCGCATATTAAATATAAAATTACATCCTAGCACCTATGCTGGCTGCTGTTATATGCAAAAAGTTGAATTACTTGTGAGGCTATATATATGAGATTGAAAAATGCACATGTAAGACTAGCACCTTATTTGCGTTTGAATGAGATGCTCAATGCAGTTTGCGATTCATACAGGGAAAAGACTCCATAACATGCGGATATTGATGTCTACCATCACATGATACAATGAAAAGCCGAATTCCTCCGAAATACTCCAAGGAAATTCCGGAAGTCAAACGTGGGTATACACACGTGCTGGTTACAAGAAGACCACCAAGTCTATTTGTAAAAACCTCCTGACACCTCAGGGGCCCAAGACGGTACTGCATACACCCTGCTGCAAAAATCCGTACCGACAGGTGACAAAATATTTACTACTTAGACTGCAGTCTCCATTCGCTACCCGACCAGGCCTTAACTGTAGGGCTGTGCCTGTGTCGTAATTGAAGTTCGGGACTAACCAACCAAAATATAGATGTCTCAAATATCTCGAATAATGGAATGCGCAGTACTTGAATTCTCAAAAGCTTACATGGTTTTGGTGCCGTGGACGCACGAGAAGATTTCAAATTAATCCAAAATACATTGTTCCATACTCAATCATACTACTCTGCAATATATACCCGAAAGGCTTAAGCAGTGTCTTCGAAACTGCCCATGGCCGCTTAAAATGAGTGGTTTACTCTGGTGATCAAAGAGTTAACTGCACAGAAAGAGATTTGCGAAAACCCTCAGGATTGCGAGTTAGTGCGTGGGTAGTAATGAATTAGTTTATTATCGAAACTATAGCCCTTTAATTTATTGTCTAGCCATGTTCCGATTCTATATTTAAGCCTCTGAGAGTGATCTAACCCCCCAAATTGCTATTACATCACGCATTCGGGGCCTTCGAATATTATCTCTAATGTCAAAATCCGCGCAGTCCGTCTTGAGACCCGCTGAAAAGTTGAACTGTCGATTAGCAGTATTGAGATCATGTAGACACTCAATTGACCTCACATGTAGCAGAACAGGGACATAAAAGAATCAACATCTTACTATATAACGAATATATAAAACACTACACAAGCACCCCACCAATTAAGCGGATTTGAGGATCGGAATTTGTAGGGAGTTATGAAAAGTTACTGCACGTAGAGCGGTGAAATGTACGAGTTTGCTCAACAAATCGGAGTTAGTAAGATTTGGTAAGCTAGAATCTAGATCACTTCAATCCGAATTCGTCCATTTGTTGTTTCCGTACCGAACCAATTACCCCTATCGCTATGCCACGATGTACAACTAGTACTGAAAATAATAATCTTGATGGACTGATCGCACCGTGGTAACACGTTACTACTGGTTGCCATTGCTGGCCAGCTACACCGAAAACCACTCAGAAAATAGAACTAACTATGCAGTCGAGCGCAACCTATCAAGTTCTCCGCCAATTCATACTTTATGGACCCCTAAAAACATGCAGGCACGGTTATGAATTGGACAGAAGATTGGTGCGCGGGCTGCTTCACCAGTGTCTGGGTTGTTATCTTTACGAATTACCACTTCGAAACCCGAAGCAAGTGTGAGCCCTTTGGATTTTTTCGTATACTACCTGGTGATTAGCAATCACTCGGTGGGATCACTTGTCCCGAAATTCGGAGGAGGCAAGGGTGGTTTGCCGTTGGTAGCCGAGCGCGCATTGTTTATCAATCGCTTAGAGAGAAACAAGGTCTATTTACTCGACAACAATCCCGAGGATTTACGACATTTGATTACATTGGAATGTCTGATTTGGCTCGCAGGGGCTTAGACTATTAGTAAGTTTAGTAATGAACGTAGCAATACAAACATCCTAGCTCTCACATGGAAACTACATGACTTCACTGTATATTACGCAAGTGAATGTCATATGATCACGATATAAACCAGATCAGTTGATTTTTTGATTGAGCGACATTAATCCTATTGGTGAATATATACACAACAAATTACAACCACCTTATGCATGACGGCAGTTGAAATCATGTGCTAAGTCGTCAGATTATTTTTCTTCATGTCGCTCGAGATAAATATGATTATCATCTAGCATTAACCAGTGTATCTATATTTGACTTCGCCAAATGCGTGATTAGGCTTAGGCGCAACGGGCAATGATATTCTAATTTTAATTTAAAACCTAATTATTTTTTTAGCCGTAAACCTACTCAGCGAAGGGAACACAACAGAATGCCAATCAAGCCACTGTTTGGTCGTCTATTAAGGTGAATAGCTAATCATGCAAGCTGTATGTTCTTTAAACGTTATATTGTTTCTTGTTATTACTTTTTTCAAATCTATTGTTACGTATAGAATAGTCAATGTTACCTCAAATGATCTACTGCAACGTGATAAGGCCAATCTCAACTGAGCTCAATGCGCGCATCCCCAAAAATTATTTTTCGGGCGTTCAGGTCTCTCTCCACATCTCCACAATTGAGTAGTGGTTATGCCATTCAATTGTCTCACGTCCGAGTTTCATGGAGTTTTATTTTGACTTTATTCACACCCTCATGAAATACCAACTAACCTTTTGTGTAACCACTCTGCAGCGATGCAGTACAGAGACAGTAAACATGCTTTTGAAGCTTGGAAAATATGTAGTTTTAACCTAAAATAGCAAAGTCGCTCCCCCACAATTGTGATTTTGACTCCCCCCACACTTTTGTACGTTTGACTCTCCCCATCAGGATAGGAATTTCAAGTGTAAAATAGCTTGGAAGGTCATTTGGTTCATGGAACAACGACGATCTAGAGCATAATTAGTGGGATTTGACATCATTTCACTCACAGCCGATGACGTTCCCTTACATCAAAATTAACTCTTACGGACGTTAACTAAATCGTGAGGAGACAGTAGAGTCGAGTCAGGGTCAATCGGATCCGTGAGGCGACTGACGTGCATTTTGTAGATACTCTCTATGGATTTTTCGGCAGTTAACCTCCAAACGACATGATTGGGTTAGGAAGTTTCATGTGGTGTTCGCTCTTGCGCTCGACCAAGGGGTGACATTTTGGTTGAAAAGTTGGATAAAATTTCCAAAAATAAACATCGCCACGTATACAGGAATGTTGAGAAGCGAATTTGGGTTCTATTCATCACACACACTACCTACAACGAGTGTCAATATATCGGACTCAAATCACTAAAAAATAAATACAATCTAGTGAGCCGATAAAATAAAAATCTAAAAAAATAGATAGTTTAACCGATATCTAACATATCCCGCGCTAAGGGGGTACTTTAAGTGGCGACTTAAGCCACGGTTGCATACAGGACCGAGAAGCCGGACGACTCCCTTCAACTACGGCACTTCCAGAACCACAGTCCCTTGTGTTCTTTGCTATATGTTCCATGGTTATAGATAAAATATTATTCGTTTGTAGCAATTGACGTAGGTGCGAAGCCCTGTCGCTCGACAGCATTAGAGTAGAATGTAGCGCTGCAACATATAGTCTACGACCAGTTTTTCTCTACTTTTCACCACTTCTAATCGGATTAACGACTTTTCCAGAGCGATACTAAACTTTTGACTTCTTTGAAGTATCAATCATAAAAGACACATCGAAAAAATGGCGTGCGCCCCCTTTTAAACGTGCAAGCCGTCCAATGTATGTGCTGGCTCGAACAATAAGGAAGATGTATGATCCAAGGTAAAAATTAAAAAGGAAGCTAAGTTTAGACCGCTAGAATGTCGCCATCAACAGACGACATTATCGTGGTAACTAGTAGAGAGTGGTTTTTGGCATATCCCTATCTGTCAATTCTAATGCACGTTTATTTTTTAGCCATGATTTTCTTTTACATAATCGGTTTATGACCGATACGTCATAAAGAAAAGGTTGCGAGTCACGGAGGAGTCATTATAAACTTCAGAACCAAGGGTATTATTTTTTGTGAGTGTTTGGCACATTAGTGTATTTTCGAGCTCTAGCCATAGCCAGGGCATGTCTAAGCTAAATTTCTTTTTTTTTTTCTTGGACTATGCAGCCGATTGGCCATGAAATTTAGGTAGCTAGACTCGACGTGATATATATAGCTATTATTCCCTCTTGCACTGCCTTGTGAGGTTTGAAACGCTAGCAATTGACTTTGACGTCAAGTGATTGTGACAATTTCCAAATCTCTCAATATTTTGCGACCTTCACAACTCGCCAACAAGCAAATTTTGGAACTTACCATGAGTACATCGGATCTTTTAGAGTTTTTTGGTGTTGATCAGGATCAAGCACGAAACAAAAAATTCACTCAATTCAGTAGCGAGCCGGATGCAAAACAAAAGTCTAGCACTTCGGGTCCTAAAAAGAGAACAAAGTACAGTCGGCCTTGTGATTTCTGCGGGCTACGTAAGGTTCGGTGCTCTGGTGGGTTTCCTTGTACTCGGTGCGTTGAGAAAAAAGTGCCTTGTACAAGTAATAGGGTCCGCAAAAAGTGTGGGCCTAAAACAAATAAGACAAAGGAGGATAAGCTCAGTAAGAAACCGGATCCGCAGACGAAGAAGCTTTCGGTGTGTTCCACTTCATCGAATGTTTCTACAGAATCTTTGACACTGACGACCGAGTCTTGGGCATTATCTTCCTCTGTAACGTCTACGATGCAGTCGGAATTTTCCGAGTTATCAGCACAATCATCTGCAATATCTTCCAATATTTTTCCTGATATTTCATTCTTTCCTGAATTATATCACAACCAGAGTGGTGTTGTATCCACAGTGAGCTCTACCCCAGACTACTTTGAAACCCCATTTAGGAATGAAAACCTCATTGCTTGTCTTGAAGTCTACCAAAATCACTTCCACAGTATATGGCCCGTTGTCTCTGGGACAAACTTGATTACGAAAGTGAATGAGACTGATTTTCAGAGCGATGATCTCGGCTATGACGATTCTTTAACTTATGCCTTAATATTGTCGATCGGAGCTGCAGTCTCCTGTCAATTGAGGTTCGTTCCACAATCGTCATTGGCCAATTTCCCAAATGATATCAGTGCTGAGGATTATTCCCAAGAGGCCTTGAAAATAAGAAACAAGTTCAGGCATGACCTTTCGATGTCGCCGGACTCATTATTGACCTCGTTCTTTTTGTACATTTGCTCCATGAACATGAAAGATGGGTTGGAATCTTCAGTCAAATACTTCAAAGAAGCCATAAGCTTGGCGCAGAACCTAGGCTTATACGATACGATCACATTTCTCTCGAAGTCGCCATTTGAGGCCCACAAGATATAACACTACATTGCTTGACGTACACTCAAGTTTTTCGCAGCCATGCGAAAAACTCGAAAGTTCAACCTTTCACGACATTTACTTCTCCCTTCAATTCTTTTACTACTTATCCCCTTGAGGGACTTCACACAAACAATATGGTACAATTCTGTTAGCGAATTACCGAACTTATTCAATTCTCTTCAAAAGTATACTTTCATCTATTAGATATAGTTTATTTCCTTATATCGGGCTACAATTTACTCGACCCATTTTTGACCTGTCAAATTTTCGTAGGCTTCGATGTACTTAGCTCTGGACTTTACAATGATATCCTCGTCCATCGACACGCCGTCTTTTCCGGCGATTCCGTTGCTGGTAAGCCAATCTCTCAAAAACTGCTTATCGTAAGAGTCTTGCGACTTGCCTACCTGGTAGTTCTGCAAGTTCCAGAACCTCGACGAATCGGGCGTCAATACCTCGTCTACAAGCACCAAGTTCTTGTCGGAATCCAAACCAAACTCAAACTTGGTATCGGCAATAATAATACCTTTAGTCTTGGCGTACTCCTTGGCCTTGGAGTACAACTCAATGGCCTTGGCTGCCAATTTATCGCAGAGTTCCTGACCTACAATTTTTGCAGCTTGCGCGGGTGAAATATTTTCGTCGTGCTCGCCCTGCTCGGCTTTTGTGGAGGGGGTGAAAATCGGTTGGGCAAATTCTTGCGACTCCTGTAAACCATCTTGGTCAATGGTCAAACCATGAACGGTTTTGGAGGTTTTATACTCTTTCCATGCAGAACCAGTTATATAGCCTCTAACAATGACTTCTAATGGAATGAGTTCCAATTTGCGCACTAAAAGGGATCTACCCGACAATTGACTCTTGTACTTGGGCTCCGACAACTGCTTAGGCAACTTGGCAAACAAGTGTTCGTCGTCATTATTGGTCAACACTAAATGGTTGGGTATGCTCTCGCTCAAAAAATCAAACCAAAATTCAGATAATTTTGTGAGAATTTTTCCTTTGCTTGCAATTCCATTTTCCATAATCACGTCGTAAGCGGAAATTCTGTCGGTTGCGACAAAGAGCAAAGTGTCGTTGTCGACTTGATAGATGTCTCTGACCTTACCCCTGGCTACTAAGGGCAAGATTCCATCGAGGTTGGTGGTGTGGAGCGATTGCTGGGACATTTTTTGGATGTAGTTTGAAGATAATATCGAGATACAGCGCAGCTTTTATCTCCCCCATCATTATTGACTCTGTTTGATTAGAGAGATGGGCAATATAGGTTGTATGCAGTCCAGTGTATGCAGGTGTGCACCCGTGATCGAGAAAACTACACCCGTGCATCGAAAAAACATCCGTTCTGCCAGATTCTTCATGCTGACCGTTAGGGGCTGGGTTGAGCGCCTCATTTTCGGGCTGGAGTGTGGGCAGTTCAAATGTAGGCTCGCACATGACTGGCTGTGACGTAGGAGAAGTTTTTTTTCCATCGCGACTGGCTGGCAACCACACTATTGGCCATTTTTCGACATGCACCTATAATTAGTCAGGCACATGATATTTTGAGTGAATTATTCAGGCACGTTTGATCTAAGGGAGATGAAAGTATGTGAAGAATTGTAGTTATTTCGTAAATTGACAAAGAGAGATGTAGTTTCAGGTAGGCATGTTTCAGGGATGGTAATAATCAGCGTTATTTGCATCCAATATAGGCTGTGTAGGAGTCATATTGGTGGATATACTGCGGATTAAGGTAGTCAGGGACGTCGCTTTGTGCTATTAATAGTTCGTGTCACGACAACCGATCTGCAACAACTCGACGTCAACCCCACTTCGTATGGTATAAAAGGAAAGAAAACGAAGCTACCAAAAGAACAAACCTATTAGTTATAAAGAATAATTAGTTAAAGAAAAAGATGTTTGGATTCCACGAAGAAAGCCACGAACAAGTTTACGGAGAACAGCACGAAGGAAAGTTCTCCCACGAGTTGATTGCCGGAGCTGCGTCATTCGAAGCTGCCAAGCTTTTTGAAGACAAACAAAGAAGAGAAGGTAAGCCTGTCAGCCACCAATTTGCCAAGGAGCTTTTGGCCGGTTTTGCAGGTGCGGAGGTCGACAAGTTGTTTGAGACGAAAGGTTTGGACCATTTGGACAGAGAGAGGGCCAAGAGACAAGCGGAGGAGTACGCCACTCAGAACTACGACCAGCATTACGGTGGCCAAGACGAATGGCACCCTAACCAACAACCGCCATTTGACTACCAGAGCGACAGATACAGATATTAGTAGTACATAGCCTCAATATAAGCCTACTTTTAAATTGACGAGGGATCGCGGGCGTTTTTTGTGCACCACCTGGCATGAGATCGCGTTTGTGCGCCTATCGGCACGAGACAGCATACGGCTCCTCGCTACGTAGCTATTCCATTGTGCCTAAGTACGTTTCCTCATGCGTGCTAGGAGGTTAAACGTTGTGTTTGAGCGGTTTATTTGACACCTTGATTTGCAGCTTCTGACGCATGTTGCAACCGCCAAGACTTTTCGCACCGAAAATGGACGCATTTAGCAAGAGCTACATAACAGCAGAGAAGTCAAACTAGTAGTCAAAGTAGGGCAGACCAACGCAGTTGTGGGATATTCACCGCGGTTAAGGGATATCACTGAATTGGGCCGTTCAACGCAGTCAGTGATACGAAGACCGTCGTGATTGAAATAGAGGTGGTCCAATTGGTAGACAAACTTAAACTGTTACAAAAATAGGATCGAGAGAAACGAATGTTCATTCTAGCCAATGATTATGTACAATTATATGAAATAAACTTACGTGAATAAGCTTAATGAGATACATACATGATACCTAGACACTCACAAAAGATACGCAAAGGACACGCAGAAGACACCCAAAAGACACCCAAAAGACACGCAGAAGCACACTCCCCTCACGTGTCGGTATACGTCAATATCCACGTGAGGATACGCGTCGCGTTGAGACGATTCTCTACACGCAGGAAGAGGCAGAAGCGAAGGCAGAAGAAGGCAGAGAGAAGAGGAGGAAGTAAACCATATTACAAGCCAAAACTACTTATTCATTCAGATTTTAGTATTATGTCCAGCACACGGCCAGACCTCAAGTTCACCGACAATGTGGACGAAAGACTGTTTTACCGCAAGTACGCCGCACTTCCGCCAAAGGACCCCTCCACTATCCGGATCATCGACCACAACTCCAAAGACTACTTCACTGTGCTTGACTCCGATGCAGATTTGATTGCAGACAACATCTACAAGACACAATCCGTGGTCAAATACAGTCAAGGCAATAAACACAGGTATGTCACCATCTCACCCCAGGTATTTGTCAATAACGTGCTTCGGTTCTGTCTCATAGAAAAGCACTTCAAAGTGGAAATATATAACAATAGGAGCTTTGAGCTACTCACAGTAGCCACTCCAGGTAATCTCGAGTCGCTTTCAAACGAATACGGCATAAATTTGGAGGGGATGTTTCAGGATTGTTCCAATCCCGTTATCGCGGCCTTGAAATTCTCCGCCCTGCCAACAGGCAAGAAAATCGGCATATGTTTTGTAGACGTATCAAATAAGACCATACAAGTGTCTGAGTTTGAAGATAACGACCTCTTTTCCAACTTGGAAAGCTTGGTGCTTCAGTTGGGCGTGAAAGAGGTGCTTTTGCCGGCCAATTACACCCTGCAGGAAGCCATTAATGACTGTAGCAAGCTCATACAGGTGCTTGATAAGATCGGCGGGATCGTGGTTAGTAGCGCGAAGTCTTCTACGTTTTCGCACAACGATATAGAGCAAGATTTGGCCAAGATCTTGGTGTCTGAGACCCAAAAAGAGGGCGAAGAGACCAACGTCGAGTTGATTTTGGGCTCCAAGGGCATCAGCAGTGTAGACCACAGCCAGGCGTTGGCCTGTTGTAACGCCTTGATATGTTATTTAGACTTGTTGGCCGAAGAATCGGGTTCTCTGGGCTACGTCATTGACCAGTACAACTTGGCCCTGTTCATGAAACTCGATTCTTCAACCATAAAAGCGCTCAATATCTTTCCGCAGCAGACCTCCAATGCCGGAACCGCGCTGACCGGATCGGCATATACCTCTGGTGCGGCTGTAGGCTCGATTTTCGAGCTTTTAAATAAGTGTAAGACGTCAGCCGGACCCAGATTGTTGTCCCAGTGGCTCAAACAGCCGTTAACCAACTTGGCACTGATCGAAGAACGCCAGGCTTTGGTTAATCACTTGATAGAAGACACCAGTTTGAGAGTATACGTGACTCAGGACTGGCTTCCTCAGGTGCCTGATATCAAAAGGCTCTTGAAGAAGATCGGAAACGGGATAAAGAGAACCTCTGGCAACGAAAACAAGAAGCTAGAGGACGTAGTCAGGTTGTACCAGCTTGTATTAATTATTCCAAGTCTTGTAGATATGCTCAAAATGGCCCAAGAAGAGTCCGAGGCTGTAGGCGGCCTCATATCCAAGCACTGGCTCGAGCCATTGCAAAAGTACCATGTCACATTGGCCAAATTCCAGGAGCTCATTGAAACCACCATTGATTTGAGTCCCTTGGAAGCCACCTCGAGCCACGATCTCTTGAACGCCGACTTCAATATCAAGCCCGAATTCGACGAATCGCTCGTGGAAATCAACCAAAGGCTTCAGTCTAGTTTAGCACAAATTAAACAGGCCCATAATGATGCGGCAGACGATCTCAATATGGAAATCGACAAGAAACTCAAGCTCGAGAAACATGTGCAGCACGGCTGGTGCTTCAGAGTCACCAGAAACGACTCCATGGTCTTGAGAAATACCGGCAACAAGTATACCCAGTTGCAGACCGTCAAAGCCGGTGTTTTCTTCACCACCAAGCACTTGGCCAGCTTGTCGCAAGAGTACCTCGATGCTTCTACCGAGTACAACAAGAAGCAGCGCGAGCTTATCAATGAAATCTTGTCCATCACATTGACCTATAACCAGGTATTTGTCAATCTCTCACTAGCATTGGCGCATTTAGACGTGCTTAGTAGTTTTGCCAACGTAGCTATCTTGGCCCCAACTCCGTATGTGAAGCCCAAATTGCACCCATTGAGTCCTAAACCCGATGGGCCCGAATACGAGTCTCGAAAGATCAAGTTGGAGCGTGCTAGACACCCGATTTTGGAGGTTCAGGACGATATCAATTTCATTTCCAATGACGTATATATGTCCAATACCAAGGACGAAAAAGGACAGGCGTTTGCAATTATTACGGGGCCCAACATGGGAGGTAAGTCCACCTATATCAGGCAGATCGGGGTCATTTCTCTTATGGGCCAAGTGGGCTCTTTTGTGCCTGTAAGCGAGGACAATTTCGAGCCTGAATTGCCTATATTCGATGCCATTTTGTCAAGAGTCGGTGCTGGAGATTCCCAGTTGAAGGGCTTGTCGACTTTCATGATTGAAATGTTGGAAACCTCCTCTATCTTGGCCACGGCCACCCACAATTCTCTCATTATAATCGACGAATTGGGCAGAGGAACTTCCACCTACGACGGTTTCGGCCTAGCATGGTCGATCCTGGAGCACTTGATCACCCAGAAAAACTGCTTTACCTTATTTGCTACCCATTTCCACGAGTTGACTAACTTGTCTACCAAGTACGAGAACAAGGTGGAGAATTTGCATGTAGTAGCCCACGTAGAAAAGGGCGATAGCAAAGACGACGATATCACCTTGATGTACAGAGTAGAGCCGGGAATCTCCGACAATTCATTTGGTATTCATGTAGCCGAGCTCGTCAATTTCCCTGCTAAAATCATCAATATGGCCAAGAGAAAGGCCAGCGAGTTGCAGGATTCTAATTTGAAGGAAGAGGATAAGTTTATTCAGAACAAAAAGACCAAGTGCTCATCAGAAGAAATCCAGGAGGGTGTCGAGAAATTGAAGCTGATCCTCGCTATCTGGAAAACAGAGTGTTTTGACGAAAAGGAAAATAAGCTCAAGTTGACTAGCGACGAGAGTATGGAGAAATTGAGGCACTTGGTTAAAACTGAGTTCAACGACACCTTGAAGGATGACAAGTTGATTAATGAAGTACTTACCATGTTATAATTGACCAAAGAAAACATAAATATACCGAAAGAAAACATAAGTATGACCCAAAGAAAACGAAAATTATAATGTTCAACAGTAGATCAAATTGAGAATAAATATTATAAATCTTGAGTGTAAAGGTACCAGGTGTTGGGAATGTTAAGACCGTATTTCGCCCAATCTTGAAATGAGATGAACTATCGTAATAGTTAAGACATACAATTAATAAGCTGCAATTGATATGACTTAAGTGTAATTGACTTCTACTGTGGTGCCAGAGGCACTGGAGCTAAAGGCCCTACTCTATTAAGCCAACTGTAATAACATTTATAAATCAGAGACTTTCTGAACCGAATGTCTTTTTGCAACCATTATGTTTTATTGTAATCGATGAGTTGCAACCATCAAGCTTGATTGCAGCCAGTGAACTTATTATAATTGACTTTTTGCAGCCATTAATCCTGGATTATTAGTAAGACTATGCAAACCGATAAGAAAGCTATATGGAACCTTCTGCGCTTGTTACCCCTTTCAAAGAGAATAAAGCGTGCGTCAGATCTCTTTTAGCAATCGAATGAAGTAACTTGGCTTGACCAATTTAGCCAGATGATATACCATACGTGGCTCAATTCTTCTGAATGAAAATTTAGGAAGTAACTTAGCTTAATCTCTAATGAGTATAGAGCCTACAGGTTGACGAATTACAAATATTTCTGAGAATAGAGTGGATGGTAAAATATTAAGACAGAGTAGGTAAATACTAGAGTTAGAAACATATCTTAGGACATAGTGAGTGTAGCAATAAATATATAAATACTTCATAAATTCGACTATAGTGATAATACTAGAGTTTCATTATGTGCTTACTGTATATTGTGTTCTATCATGTTATTATTGGTTTCATCATCAATTATTGGTATTATTGGTTCATTGATTTTTCTTGGACTCCTGTTTCTTGAACTCCTCGTCGGCCTGCGCCAACTTCTGCACCAGCTTATACCTAAGCAACCCCGGCTCGTCCACCAATTTGACCACCGATAAACCATATACCGTGGTGAATTTGTAGAATTCCTGGGTGCCTTCTAGAAAACATTTTAAATACTGCAAGTAAATTACACAGAAGTACACGCCGGTTCCGGTGAAAATATGCCACCACCCGTGACCCTCGAGAATAAACCCGTAGGGCATCCCCCAGTCTCGTCTCACCTGCCTGACACTCAGACACAAGTGGATATCCAAGTTCCACAACAAGTAGCCCAACACAAAGTAGCCGATGCCCTGAATAGTGGACCGGTCGAGCGCTCTTTTTGCAGCCGCATCGTGCACGTACGCATTTGCCAAGGATTTTGCTTTGTAGATGATTGCGAAATTCAAGAGCGCATAGGTCACCTGATGGAAAGTAGGGGTCTGGATGATGTACATGTAGGTACCGGTCAAGGCGGCGGCAGCGGTCACAACCGCTGCAGCCATGATGACCTTGTAGCGGGTGGAGCGGAATTCTGTGTAGACGGACCAGAACGGAATACAGGTGGTGTAGATCATGGGCAATTCGTCAAGAAGCTGACACTCGTAGCGCAAAGTCATGTGGAAAAGCCAAGAGCCAACCCCCACCAAGCAGAAGCCAAAACCGGTTAGGACAAACCGGAACCCCAACCTGTTGACATGGCTCTGGTAAATGTAGAATAGCGCCAACGACACGAAGATGGCATTGGTGGTGGTGTTGATGGCCTCGGCAATATACGGAGACACCACGTAGTTTTCTTCGCACCAATCAATGGTGGATGTGGGTTTCCCCCAGAAGCCTTCGGACTGCTCTGGCGGATAAGGAATTGCAAACGGAAGCATTGGTGTGGTTAAAAAGTGGAAAACAGACGTATATATTAGTTTAAAAGAACCCTGGGTTATTTAAAGCAATTGCCTCGTTGCGCAGTTTGCGAGCTTGCGTAGCTTGCGCAGTTGCGGAGGTTCCGGGGAGCCTACAGGGGCGGAAAGGCAAAAGTAGGGCTCGGTCCGTGAAAAGCCGCGTACGTATAGAGAACATGTATATATATGCGGGATTACGTGTGGTTGGCGTACCACTCGAGCCAGCACTCGTCGTTCAATGGCCTCGTGGTGTAGGTATCCACCATGACCATTTTTTCCTCGTCTGTGAGGTTGCTTCGCTGCGCATCCTCTCCCATGGGTATCACAGCGGCCACCGTGGAGGGCGGGGTCACGTGGCACCACTCGGGACAGAGCTCTGAATGATAATGCCAGTAGAGGTTGGCCACTGCGAGTTTCATTTCGATGAGGGCCAAGTTCATGCCAAGGCACATTCTCACGCCCTTGCCAAACGGCATCATGTACTTTTGTTGCAATTTGATGCGCTGGGCGTACTCCGCGGTGCTCTCGCCATCGTACTGCAACCACCGCTCGGGTGCAAATTGGTCGGGGTTCGGAAAAACGGTTTCGTTCCGGTGCATCGAGTATGGCTGCACCGAGATCACCGTCCCCACTGGCACCACCACCTGCTTTCCGGCGTCAGTGGTAACAAGGTACGGCTTGTTGACCACACGAGGCTCAGGGCCCGGAATCGAGGTGTGCACCCGCGAATTCTCGTCCAAGAGCGCATTGAGATAAGGAAGGGTGTCTACAGTTTCCAAATCCGCGATCAAGTCCTGTTTGGAGCCCGGAACCCCAAACGCCTGGTGCAATTCCTGCACGAGCTTCTTTTGCATTCCGCTGTTGACTGGCCGCGAAAGCTCGTACGTCAAGTACGTGAGCTGGATGGCGGTGGTTTCGTGGCCGGCAAAGATGTTATCGGACAAAAACGAGTAGGCGGCCTTTTCCTTGAGCCCACTTTTCTTGAGCGCCTCCAACGTGGACAAGTTACTGTCGTCACTCACCTGCGGAACATTTTGTTCGGCGTTGGCGTAGATTCCCAATTGCCATTTTTCAATGTCCGCAGAAGCCTGCAAAATGGTTTTGGAGGCTGCCCAGTTCCACAACCGAGGCATGAGCGTGGTCCAGAAACCCATACTGGCAACCTGTCTATGGCTGACGATAATGGGCCGTTTCTCGGGATGCAACAACAAGTCTGTGCCGTTTTCGACGCCTAGTTCGAAGGCCGATACCACGTCCATGGCCAAAGACGCAAAAAGTGAGTAGACATCGATGCCAAGATTGCGCGTTTTTTTGCGCGCGTTGAACCACCCCGCGCCCTCTACATGGCCCTTGCCGTGTTCGTTGTGTTCGGACCTGGCATTCAAGAAGTCGGGCTGCTGGCCCGATACCGAGCTGATCTCTACAGCGTCTACCAACTGCCTGATCTTGTCAAGCACGTTTTTACGGGTGGGGTTTTTGGGCGAAAAAATCGCCAGTTTACTGTAGAGGCCCTGCAAAATGCGCTTAAACTGCAAGTGCTTATCGTTTTCAAGACTGGCAAACATATTTGGATGGCCGTGATTTCCGAAGTTAGCATAGAAACTAGATTTAGGAAAGTTCTTGACGTAGATATCGTGTATGAATTTGGAGTCTCCGTTGACACTGATCTCTTTGGGGCCGAGGATCACCACGTTGCCGTACTTCTGGTGGAGTTTGTGGCGCGTCATGATCCAGTTCTGTTTCCTCTGGTGATGTAATGCTGGCCAGCCAGATATACGGTGAATGTATGGCCCGGGGATATTCCGAAGAGGAGACAACAAGAATGGATACACCACCAAGTAGTAAGTCGCAAGCCCTACCAACAACGAGACCTGGACTTCATACCGATATTGTAAAACAAGCCGAAAGGCTTCCTGGATAAGTACCTCTAACATTGGTTCGCTAATGGCCCCAGTAGTTCCAAGTCTTCGTTATATAGGCATGGTGCCAGATCAGAGGGCGGAACTGGATTCCGCGTGCGCCGCATTGGGCAGTTCCGCTCGATCCAACCTGCCGACCCCCAAGGGTGCACTGCTGCCTCAACTTGCGCGATAAGAGCGGGTCTACACCGATAACGTTTTCTTTTTTCGCTTCTTTTTTCGCTTCTTTTTTCGCTTCTATTGCTTACTCCTATACGTTTCTAACTACGCTGGTGCCGAAAAGTGAGTGTATTTTTCGGTTACGTGGATTCCACACTCGGTTTTGGCCTGGCCCTTCCATCTGCCTGCACGTTCATCTTCGCCCTCAGCCACGGCCACCGTGGAGTGCCAGTCTCCAATACTCTTGAACCCCAAGTCGAGAAGCTCGTTGTACGGCACGCCATGGGTGTCGATGTATTGCTTGACGGTGGCAAAGTCCCACTCGCAAAGTGGGTTGATCTTAAAGATCTGCGTCGTCGGCTCATACTCAATAACAGGCAACGCTCCCCGCGCCCCTCCCTGCGACTTCCTTCTTCCGGTGAGCACCGCCGTCACGCCCAACTCGGTATATGCACGCTGCGCGGGTTCCACCTTGACTAAGTAGTCGTAGTAGGAGTCGTTTGTTTCCCAAAGCGAGTCTCCATATTTCGCAGTGAACTCGAGATCGGTCTGTACGTCTTTAGGCTTGTAGGTATGAATGGTAGGCTTGTACTTTTTTTCGATGTTGGATACGAGGTCAAGCGTCTGGGGAAAATGATGAAGCGTGTCCAAAAATATCAAGTCTATAAGATGTTTGGGAGCTTTTAACTCTTGCGTGAGTTTCGAGATCATATCTATGGTTACTAATCCGGTGAGCCCAAAAGCTGTAGTCTGATATAACTGGGGGAAAGTGAGGTACGCCCATTTGATGATTTCCTGCGGCTCGAGCCCGCTGAGCGTCTTGTTCAAGTGTGCGACATGCTCGGGGGTCAAGCTGACCGACTTTTTGGCTTCTGCTGATGGCATCTTAGCTTCTTAACTAGTATATTCTTAACTAGTATGCTCTTTACTAATCTTTCTCTACCTATATACCTTCTTCATAAGCAACCTGATGCTTGGGTACGCGCACGTGATATGTGCAAATCCTTATAAATCGATTCTAGAGGCCCGTTTGGACCCTATATACACGTGAAGATAAGCGTGACACTTATCGGCAAGATCGGGGCTCGTAAAGACACCGCCTCTTTGATCCTAAGGAGATACCCTCCCTTGTAGTGCGCAAGCAACCCGCTCCTTGTTTCGGAAATAGCGCACTTTGTTGTTTTATCCCCGACTACTCCCACTGTGGAGAGTCACCCAATGTATCGTGGGGGATACAGCGCACAAAAGTTTTACGAACTCAGAAAAGAGGGTGCATACGTCATACGCCGTACCACCTCGTATATGAATGTACTTAAATAGATGCGATTCTGGAGCAATGAAATTCGCCCTCTCACTTTTCAATGCTGCAGCATTCCATGTTTGTGATAAAAGACCAAAGCTCCAGTCTATGTTCTACTCTCGTGTGCAACCAATGCCAGACATTTATCCGCAAATGTGATAGCACCAAAAATTGCACCCTTCACTGTAAGCAGGGCGGAGAGCTGCTCTTGAACGACCAGCTAATAGTTACAAACGTATATTGCACAAACTGTCTGAACGAATTGGGCTACAAGATCGTCAACCTAGTATCGAAATCCCCCCAGCTAGTTCCCTATCCTACAGAACAAACCCATAGCTGTGTGGGTGTGGCCAACTACGTGAACGAGTTGATAGATTTGGAGAACAATCTCACAAAAAAGATCCAAAAACTCCAGCACTCCAATTTACTTTCCAGAAACTCGCAGCTCATTGGTTCTTACTGCCTCAAGCACGCCAGAATCAGTCATGTGGTGCGGGACTGCTGCTGATTTTTGCAGCACATAATTTGCTCATCGATCCGCCAATCATGCACAGTCGCACCTATCTACTTCGTATAATATATTTTAATTTAATGTTCGCAATGCCCAGAAAATTAACCAGTAGACCCTGAAGGGTTAATAAATATGCTCAAGTTGTCCGATCCGCTTTATAGTATTGAACCTACAAATTATTAGTACTAGATAAGTACTATATAAATACCCTAGACCATCTCTTATTACTCTATTAATCCACAAATTATTCTATTTGAATTGTGTTGATTGTGTTGATTAATTGTGTTGATTAATTGAATTTGCACCCAATGTCGTACGTCCCTCAACCAGACTTAGGAGTTATCAAAATGTCCATGGGAGGTGGCAAGCCTCCGGCCCACTCGTGTAAGATCTCCATGTTGTGGAACTGGTACACCATCGACTCGTGTTTCATTGCTAGATCGTGGCACGTCAAGTCCAAGGGCGCTTTTGCGGGGTCCTGTATTGGGGTATTTTTTTTGGTTGTTGCAGCGCAATGGTTGCATAGATTCTGCAAAGAGTTCGATGCGGCCATAGCTGCTAAACGCCACGACTCGCAGCTCGCAATCCAGTCGTCGGACGATTCCATCGCCAAGTACGACGCTCCTGTTGTGCCAGCAAAAAGAACCGCAAACCCATACGTGCATGCGCTCGGCCATACATGGTTATTTTCCAAGGATCCAAACTCGCCTACTGCACTTGAGCATCTTATTAGAGCGCTTTTGTTCACGGTGGAGTGGGGATTATCGTACTTGATCATGTTGCTTTTCATGTACTACAATGGGTATATAATTATCTCGTGTATTTTAGGGGCCTTGGTGGGGAAGTTGGTGTTTGGGTACGGTGAGCCTGTTGACTGCAATGATAGAGAAGATAGAAAGTGCTGCCGTTAGTCCTACAAACATAACCACTAGATCCCTTAGCTTTTTTCCCACCTTCTCTTTAATCTTATCTCCTTTATATTTTTCCTACTATGACTCAAAAATATCGAGTCGCGTCCACTTTTAATTAATATATAAGCAAATGGCTACTTAACCTTGCAGCCAACCTACTATTAAATATGCCTAACTTGTTCTATACTGTTGTGAGAGGGTCTCAGTATGACGCGTTGATCGCACTAGATAAAGCAGGTGTTTTGTATTACATGTCGCTAGGCAAAGCCAAGATTGAGCTGCTCAAAGAGCTTATGTTCAAGGACTTTTCCAAACTAACAGAATATAAGCTAAACTCACTTGAAGTGAATATCCATGATGTTGATAAAATAAACGAAACCGTTGAATTTGTAGCTGCTGCCATAGACGATCCGCGATCCATGGATGTCTCACAGATCAAATATCATATAATTTTCGGAACCTCCTTGCAGAGAAAGGTGTGGACCAAATTGCTTAGCATCGCCAGTGGCACGGTTACAGATTACCTGCAGCTAGCCACGGACTTAAATATGCCGCTGTCAAGTAGGGTTATAGGTAATTGCGTAGGTGCCAATAAGTTGGCTCTTATCATTCCCTGCCACAGAGTGCTCACCAAGGGAAAGAAGATCAGTGGCTACAGATACGGTACAGACATCAAAAGAGTTATATTGAAGCAGGAACTAGGCAACGAGTATTCGAAGCTAGTAGTGTAAGTATGGGGTAAATCAGGTAATCTATACATGGCCGTAGATTTTGTCGTAGTACTTTTGAACCAGCCGAGTTCTAATGGTTTCCAAGTTGGAATTCTGGTATAGTCTTTGGTTTTCACGATATTCAAACTCTTCGAAAAACGTTTGGAAATCGATCATCTCATGTTCTATACTGTACAATTTCTCGAGATCGTAGTTGGAATTGGTTTTGCTTCTTAGAATCGATTTGTTGGCTATCAGTTCTCGGGTCGAGTTGCAGCCACTGATTTTGCTTAACGAAGAGCGCTCTTTAGGATAATTATTGTCTTGCGACTCTATCGAGATCTCAGAGCTATTAGCTGAAGAATTGACAACAGGATCGGTGAATGGCAGTGCATCGTGTGGAGTCTCTGTGCTAGAAAGCTTTTCTGATAATGGAAGGTATCCTTCCAGCTGAATGAACGAAGGTAGCTTGCCACTATATATGGTTTTCTCAACGAAGTTTCGAAACTTGACTGTCCTTCTCTCACCATCATCAAAAGTGTCATGGTCATCAGCGGTCTCAAATGTAAGCGATATATCTTCTTCGCATGCCCTACTACCTATCCTGTTATCTTCGTCATTACCCTCTTCTTTTTCCTGAAAAATAGATACATCAATAGGACCATTCCTCTTTAGCCCAGCCTCCTCAAGTTTTAACGGTTCTCTCAACGATATTGGTGCATAGATTTCATCCACAGCCAATGAAGCGAGTTCTTCGAGGCTTGACATATCTTGAGGGCCCAACCCCGGCTCTATAGTGGCCTTTCTACTAGGTAGAAGCCTTTTGATGTAACCCAACACACTATACCAGTTTTCCTTCTCATCAGCTTCGGGTATTGATTCAAACGGACTGAACGCTACTTGCGGATCTTCTTCGTCTTCCGATGAAAAGGTATACTTGTTTTCGGCGTCTTCAAGCTCTTCAACGCCAGGATTTACTTCAGTGTTTGTCTCAGAATATAGCTCTGGTTCTGCTGGAAGATTTAGATCAACATCGAATTCCAAGCTTGAGTTGTTGAAGTCGATGAAGGAGCTATTGGAAAGTGGATACTGTCTGGTATCGGGCTCCTCGTCACACCAAGAAAAATTCGGACTTATATCCGGGAAGTATATCTCTTCATGTTTTTTGAATTTGTCATAAACTTCTTGTTGATCTGATAAGATCTTTTCTTCTGAAACAATTGAGCTCTGACTTTTCGTAGCTTTGTCTTCTTCCACAGTAGGAGCCGGTGGCAGGATTTCAGCGGTTGAAGTGTCTGAGGATTCACCGCCGCTTCTTTTATTCTTATTACGCTTTCTATTCTTTTTTTTGTTCTTCCTCTTTTTGCTTTTAGAGGACGCCTTGTTCCCAGAAGATCTCTTGGAAATGGATGAAATTCTTCTCATGATATCAACAGAAATGGTTTTGTACAACAGATCCTTTGGACTGTTTCTGATCTTGCTAATTTGAAGTGGGGCATCGATGGGTTTGATATCAGACAGAAACCTCAAAGAGTCTTTCAGTTTTAGTTTCCTGGAAAGAAATGGGAAGGTGGGAAGCGAAGCGCTACCCCTGCTGAACCTTCTTTTGGTGTTTTCAACCTTGCTCCAACTAGAATGACAAGAGAGCATTATCCCAGTTATGTAGCTATCGAATGATAGAATTAGACCAGAAGTGATGAATAGTCTGGGTTTGTGTTGCTTTCACAGAAGGAGCCAAAAGTGTATATGCGTATTTAGTATTGGAATTAACCGATTATTGAAAGTAGATTCGGATGTTTTAGTTTTGATCTCGGTATTGAGTGTATGTATACGCGTGTGCCGAGCTCAGGTAGGAAAGGAGTTAGATTGTTAGTTAGTAGTTTATCGCATCATCTGCAACCAAATGCACCTCAATTTGGGTGCAAAAAAAGTAAATTTGGTAGCGCTCCAAAAAAGAAGTAACTACACGTTCAGGTTTAAATGGGTATTATTATGGGTATTAATGTCTTTAGTATAGAAGTCTATATCTAGCGTAGTGTACAGTTCCAAGAGTCCATAATTGATAGGTAATTATGGTATTGGGTGAAATGAAATTATATAGTACAGTGGATGCAGGTCAACGTCAAGTCAGCCTCATTGATGCTTTTTCTGGTAGTCGTATTCGAACAAAGACATTCTGATGGGACTGCTCAATTTAACATTTTCTCTAATAAACTCATCGTACGACTCGTCCTTGTAAATGTCTGGGTTATCGACCATTTTGCCCTTGGCACCTATAGGATCGTTCTTACCAAGTTTCTTCTTGGGATCAAACTTGACCAAGTACTCCATTTCACGAGTGTGGAAGGCATTGAGGTCCTGAGAATGGCTGTAGTCAAGTAATAGCGACTGGTCTCTCTTTAAAAGTTTGATTAAATCATGCTGAGAGATTTTTCTGGCAAACTCCAATAGTTTCTCTTTGTCTACATGAGAAGACCCATCATCATCGCTTATTCTATAGTCATTCACATCATCTACGATGGCCATCAAGTGGTCCTGGTGCACCCAGTTGTTGACTTCCGGCACAAAGTACCAATTATCGTGTTCTTCATTGACAATTCCGCCCTCAGGGTACTCGAATTTCAACCTTCTGATGAACTCGTTGGGGATATAAGTAGGAACACCGCTCAACATACTCATTTTCAAGGGACTCAACTGGTCAAACGTGTAGAAATGAAGTCTTCTGTCGTTATATACTTCTACTGGGTTTTCTTTGCTCATTAACGAGCCCTCTTCTTCGTCATCGTTGATGTTCTTGAAGTAATGTCTGGGTGTTCTTTCTCTGCTTACAGCCAAGCCAGTGATATCAATGTAGATTCCTGTGTCTACATCGATGAATCTGGCATCGATATGGTTACTTTTCTTGCTGATATCTCTGTTGTGCACAAAAGTGCCTACATCAATGAGAAATTTACCGTAGCCTTCGTTGAGATCTTCCACCACCAACGTTTGGTTGTATAACTCGCCTAGTTTTACCAAGTGTTCAACAGGCATCTGGATATCCAAATCGTTGTCGTAGGGGAACATTTTACCGGTCCAGTAAAAACTCAATAACGGCCCGTGCATTATCCACGAGATCATATTGTGTTTGGTAGCGAACTTGAACCAATTTCTCATCAATCTTTCCAATATAATGCTGGTTTTTTGGTCATCTACAAGTTTTCCGTTGAAAAAACGCCAGTCGTAGTGCCATCCGTTGTCGGTATTTGAGTCTGTGAGCTGCATGGACGACATTTTGAAGTAAGTGTCTTCGGTATGGGTATTTTCACCGTTGGATTTTTCAAGAGAATACAAAAAAGACTCTTCTTGAAGAGTAAGAGCTCTTTTTCCAGCCAATCTTTTGTAGAGAGCGATCTGCTGGACTATATTAGCCTTTGAGTAGTGAAACATCGAAGGAGTAAGGTACTTAAAAGCTGAAAAGTTGGAGTATTGATCAACATCGTCTCTCTTCAAAGCAGAGGCAGAAGGAGATGGTACCGAAACTGAGTGATCTGAAACAGTTTTGGACTCTTTTTGCTTTTTGGAGACGGTTTCTACAAGACTATTGATCTCAGCTACAGGATCCAAAGTCAAACTACTTTTGGGACTTACGTGGTTATTGGCCACGTACTGGTTCATCAAGCCCGAGTTGATGATTTTGTCTTTGGAGGTGACGTCAAATACCAAATCTGTTCCTTGGTCGTTCAAGAACATAATTTTGTACGGATTTGGAGCGTGCGTCATGAGGTAGGTTTTTCCTTGTAACAAACGAATCGACTCGTCGGTCTTGAAAATACAGTAGTCGAAGTAGATGAAGCCAGGAACCTGGTCGTGGCTGGCAAACCCCAACTCGGCTAGCTTACGTGGACTTATATCCTGGTTATCTATGCACTGAATGAACGCATTGTCATTGTAGGCGTTGGGCTCGTCTGTAGGGACTACGTACTCGAGCTTAGCCTTGATGTCGTTACAGGAAAATCTTTTTTCTACCGGCTGCGAAAGCTGCGAATTGAGCGACGACATGTCGATCCAGTCTACCCAGTTAAAAGGCAAAGATATGTCTTCTTTTGCCGAGACCTGGTGCTTTAAATGGTTTAAGGTGAGGGTTATGGCTAGCCTGGGATCATCAAAGACCTGGTTCTGGTTCTTCCATGCTTTGGGGCTGGACGAGTCGTTCAAAAAGAGCTCGGGGGTAATTTTCAAGGGCTCCAACTGCGAAAATTGTGCGGACTGCACTTGGCTGAACATCTGTTGAAGAGTATCTGACGGGTGAAGTGCAGTATTTGAAGGGTCTTTGTTCACAGCGAAATCATCAGAGGTGATGTTGACATGGTTGGGGGGTTGCGAAAGCACGTAGAACGAAGTGAGAAACACACAGCTGGCGAACGCTATCAACAAGAGCGGTTTCTTGAGGGCAAAGGTGTTTTTGGCAAACATCGGTGCTGGACTGGGAAAACATCAGAAGGCAGCACCCAAACTATATAAACCAACTGTGCCGTTATGAACCACCAGTTCCCCTTGAAGTGCCGAGAATTGTGGGTGCAAACTGGAGATGCACGAAAAGAATTGTGATCAAATGCCGAAAACGGCAACGCCTGCGCCGCACGGCTGCAGCACTGGCCACTTTAGGTACGCGGGAGCTGGGCACATAATGAGCGCGACGAAACTAACATAGTAAACTATCATTTCCTGACGCGCTAGAACGCGCCTCATGGTGTGGAGCGTTGGCAGTCGGGCTCAAATCAATAGTCGTGTGACATTAGGAAAAAGCTCCACCTACATTCTGGTAGGTTGCTACCGTATGTCTCACCTTCTGTTTATACATTTTGTTGTTTCATTTTGTTTACACCTTCTAAAATTAGCGTGTTGAATTCGTATTGTAGCCAAGAAAACGCACCATTAATTTCTGTAATATCTTCTGTTTGCGCCAGGGACTGCCTCAACCACCCAGTGCATTATGGTATGCACATAACTTGCATGGTTCTGCCCCATTGTGTACCTGTATTTGATCCCTGACAAGTTCATCTGGTTACAATGTTGCATCTGATCGTGGCTAGTCCTCGTCTTTGTTCTCCATCAGGAACACAATATGGTGTCAATCTCATAGCCACTAATCTACACAAAGTATGACATTCTAGCCATTCTATTCTACACAAAGTATAAACATCCTAGCCTTTCTATTCTACAAAGTAGAAACATCCTAGCCACTTCTACACAAAGTGGGTTAGTAACTTATCTCTGACTAGACGTACTACTGCTAGCCAAGTAGACATTTAATACTAAAACGACATTAAAGAGACATTGGCCATTGTGCTGGTATATGAGCTGTATATTAGTGTTAGGATTGGAAATTTCAAGATCATTATTTTTAGAAAGCCAGATGAAACTCGAGAAGCCATTTGTGGGGAAGTAGAACATTAAGTAAATTATTTAAATACAACGTATACATATAGTATAATATACTCTACACTAATAGTATACTCTACACTGTATAAGCCCTACTATACACTATACTCTGTCCCCTCCTCTACTTGTCCTACTCTTCCTTCTGTCTCTTTTTCACTCTCCTGTCAATTTATCTTTATTTTTTTATTTTTCAGCTCATCGCGAAATTTAACGATTGATCGAGAGATTGATCTGAAAGACGTTGGCCATGACGCCGGTATCGTTGTCACACTCCGAGAAGCTCCAGATCCTCGACCACCACACCTACCACCTGGCCATCGATCCCAACCACACCAATGCCAAAACAATCGCCGCATTTCTCCACCAGCACCCGCTTCTCGTCAAAGTGAGCGATGACTTCATCAGCAACTTCGACGAGCAGGGCATCCGGAAACGAACCAGGCACCAATTAAGCTGGCGCACTCTCTTGGACTACTGCTTGCGGTTGCATTTGGTCGAGGAAACCTCGAAATTCAATGGCTTCTACCGGCCCGTCTCGTATGGTTTCTACCGGCCCGTCTCGCCCGAAATCACCGCCATCTTGAGGGGTTTCTGCAACATGTTCCAGCTCAAACTTCCACAACTTATACTCCCTGAATTTGTTCAGTTGTACAATTCCTATGACAGAGGCATGCCAACTTCTCCGGACGACGAGATCCGCAGAATCAACGCCAAACTCGCCGGCTACTCTCCTAACTGTATCTATTTTTTTAACGAAATTAACCTAAAGTATACTTCCTCTATCTACACGATATCTTTTGCAGGAAACTTGGACGGAACGTCCTTTTTGGATCCTTGTGTCGTGACCAACTTGCCCAACTTCAAGTTTAATTACTATCCTTCGGGGCTCATGAACTCGCTCCACCTTGAAAATTACCTCGAAAGAATTAATATCCAGATGAAACTCGAGCAAAGACGGATTTTGATTGTATGTAGAAACAATACGCTTGTCACCAACAAGAAATATTCCAATATCGAGCTCATCTACGTCAATTTGGCCTTCGATAAGTACTTCTATAACCGTAATTCCATCAGGTTTCCCGACGAGTACGGTGTCAATTACTGGTTCAAATTCAACTTTCTTGACAAGTTGTACCAGCTCGGCCAATTTAAGTCGCCGACGCTTCTAATCAACTCGTTGTTGACCGTCTACAACGACTGTATCCAGAAACTATTGCATCATCCCATATATAAACAGTTCTGGCAATTGAACGTGCAAAAGTCGGGCTTTTCCCCTTCACCTCAACTGTCTTCGTCTCCCCAGTCGCCTAATGAAGACCACTTTGCGATCGTATCGGACGTATATGTGGTAAAAAACGAGCTTTATGACAATATACCGACCTCGCATTACAACGATATCTTCAAGTATATCAACTACAATTATGCTTGCAAAGACATTTATGACATTTTGACCAAACTCAAAGACTTTGGCACTACTTTCCCTACCGATAATGTAAGTTTAGATGAGGTTATTCGATTAATAGATACCAAATTGTACCCCTACATATCGAGGAACATGCAATCGAGTATGGGTGCTTTTAACCAGTTCTTTACTTCATTTGTCGGCACAGCACTCAAGCCATCGCAGAAACCACTCAAAGGTAATTTTGGCAGCTCTTGGGGCTATCCTGAATTTAAGCCAGATGTACAGCACATGCTGCAATTGCTAGCCATTATGGACTTGGATAGCGATATCAGGGCCGATTACCAGTCGCAGTTGCTCAATGATAATTATATCATGGACAACTTGTATCCTCAGTACAATATTCCTAAACATAAACCTGAAAAAACTGAAAAAACTGAAAAAAAGGAAAAAGCTTTGGAGGATTTGCATCTGTCTGGACCAGTAAGTATTGGATCCAATGGAACTAATGGAACTAATGGAACTACCAATGGAAGTCTGTCAATTGTATCTGTCCCTAACAACTCTTCTTATAGGTCTGCATCAGTCAGTCCGGGATTGCCTGAACCCTTAGATCACACTTCATTCTCTTCTAGAAATTCACCGGAAATTAAACAGAACGAAACAGATGAAAAAAGACTGAAATTTGGCAAAGAAAACTCCATTTCTCCTAATAAGTTCTTTAACAAGGTCCAGAATAGAACGTTTGACTCTGTCCCTGTTTCGAGTCTTTTGAATGGTTCTTCAACCTCACCTATGCCTTCAAGGCCTCAGCTGGTACCAATGCCTTCTACAAGCCCAAATACCTCTACCACTCCTCCAATTACTGCTGAAAGTCCTGAAACTTTTGAACCTATTATTATCTCTAGTCCTCCAGCTGAAAAACCTCTTAAAAACCAAGTAACTACAAGCTCATTACCCAAAAACCCAGAACCTACAAGTACATTACCTCAAAGCTCATTACCTCAAAGCTCAATTGCTACTAGATATCCAGTGGTAACAAATTCGGAAGTTTCTGAATCAGTAAGTTCTTCAGTTCCGGTAGCCTCTACAAAACCAGTAACTTCTGAGTTAGTAAGTTCAAGATCAGTACCCACAAGCGAAGTACATTCAGCAAACCAGATAGCTTTTAAACCAGTACCTTCAGCAATCCAGATAGCTACTAAACCAGTAGCTTCTACCGTTCAAGTACCTTCTACAAACCCAGCACCTTCCATTCCAGCTTCTTTTCCAGCTTCCATTCCAGCTTCTACTCCAAAACCTTCGAGTCCTCCAACGACTTCGGTGAAAGATGTATCTTATAGTCCTCAAAGTTCAGTGCCAATTCCTCCAAAATCAGTGCCAAATCCAACTAATTCGGTGATTAAACCACCTACGAGTACAGTGCCTGTAAACCCTCCAACCAGTTCAGTTCCAAACCCTCCAACCAGTTCAGTGTCAACTGACCCGACTTCTGTTCCTGTAAACACTCCGTCGGTATCTATTAATCCCTCTAAAAGCAAAAAACGTAAAAACTCCCAGCCTGTGCCTACAGTCAAGAAATCGCGTATTTTGGAGTTACTTAGCAAAGACAAGCTCTTTCTTGTGGCTGACGACGAGTCTTCGATCTTCTCCGACGATTCAGACGAGTCTGACAACTCGTTTGATCCTACAAGAAACGAAAAGATTGTCATCAAATCCCCCTCTAATCTTAGTCAAGAGAGAGTATTAGATTCTAGTGTTAAAATTCCAAAGACCAGTTTATTATTGGGAAATGCTACGAAATTACCAGCAGTGCCAAAACCTACAGAGACTAATAGCAGCCAAAGCACAAATCTAGGATTTAATTCAAAGCGTGGATTAGTACTGAACCCTAAAGCATCTGAACCTCTCACTCAAGACACCAATCAAACTGATATCTTAGAGACTGAGTCCGAGTCGGAACAGGAAGAGAAAGAAGTTGAAAAGGGCTCTGTTAAAGAAGACTCTGTAAAAGAATCTGATGAAGAAACGGAAGAAGAAGAAAATAATAGTGAAGAAGGTGAAGAAGGTGAAGTAATAGAATCTGTTGACGAAAATGATGTCAATAGCCTTTCAGATAAGAAAGAGGAGATTAATAACCTTGAGGAGATTAATAACTTTTCGGATAAAGAAAATATTAATGGCTTTGTGGAAGAAGAAGAAGAAGAAGAAGAAGAAGAAGAAGAAGAAGAAGTAAAAGAAGAAGAAGAAAAAGACAAAGAAAAAGAGAACCTTTCAAATAATGAACAGCAGTTCAAAAGCCTTGCGGAAGAAGAGAATAATAGCAGCCCTTCAGTTAAAGATAATGCAAAAGAGTCTTCAGATGAAGAGGTTGATAGTTCTTCGGACGAGGAACAAGAAGAGGAAGATAAAGAGGAGGCTAAAAGTGCGGAAGAAAGAGATGTTAATAGTTCTTGGGATGAAGAAATGGAAGTTAAAGATTCTGATGAGGAAATGGAAGTGGTAGAGTCCTCAGACGAAGAAAAAGTGGAATCCTCAGACGAAGAAATGGATTACCATTCGGTTGAAGAGCCTGTCGTAGAATCGGGAAACCAGCCAAACGAGAAAAATATCATTACATCTGATCACGATATTCACAATATCTTATCTGTATCTCCTCTGCCAGCTGACGTTGAGAAGCTGAGTACAAATCCTGATACTGACTGGGGCTCTTCTAGCAGCATTACACCAGAAAGTCTGGCCAGAGATCTGATTTCACCACTAGAAGATCAGAGTGAAGTGGAAAATATGGAAGTGAATCTGAATAAACCTGACCCACAAATTGACACAGAGCCAATTGACGCAGTTCCAATGGAAACAATCCCCTCTGGACCAGAAATATCCACGGTTCCAAAATTGGATGAGCCAATTGAAGGTTCATCAGAGAGCGATGATGAATCTGAACTGCTGTCTGATGCAGAGAGCGATTTGGATAGTGATCTGGAAAGCGAGAAAGAAAACTTGGAGGACAAACTGAAAAATAAACTGGAAAGCAAACTGGATAATGAGATGGATGTTGATCTGGATATTGATCTGGAGAGCGATCTGGAAAGTGAACTGGAGAGCGATTCAGAAACCAAACTGGAAAGCAAATCGGAAGATAAATCGGAAGTAAATTTGAAAAACAAGCTGGAAAGTGAGAGTGATAGCGATCTGGAAAGTGAACTGGAGAGAGAATTGGATAACAAAAAACCGGAAAACAATTTTGAACAAAAATTGAAAAGCAAGCTGGAAAGCAAATCCGATATCGAAATTGAGAACAAACTGGATAGTGACCTGGAAAGTGATCTGGAAAGTGATCTGGAAAGTGATCTGGAAAGTGATCGGGAAAATGAAATGGAAAACGAACTGGAAAACGAACTGGAAAACAAGCTGGAAAGCGTCAAGGTCGAAAGCCTGGAAAGTGATCTGGATAACACGGAAAGCAAAGTAGAAAGTAAAGTGGAAAGTAAAGTGGAAAGTGATCTGGAAAGTGAAGCAGAAAGTGAATTAGAAAGTCAGGATAGTGATCTGGAAAGTGATCTGGAAAGTGATCTGGAAAGTGATCTGGAAAGTGATCTGGAAAGTGATCTGGATGAGGAATCCGTACATGAATTAGCAAAACCTGCTTTAGGAACCAAAACTCTTGGGAAATCTAATACCAAAATGCCCATATTAAATAAGAAAATTGAACCTAGCCAAACTATTAGACCAGAATCACCCACAAGGTTGAATACACTCAGTAACATCCGCAAGCCGAAAACAACTATTGAACCCACAAAAAATACCGCTATATCTAAACCCAAGTTTGGAGGCACCTTCAAGGGTAGAAACGAAGTTGACTCATCTGACTTTGATAGTTCGAGTGATAGCGACAGTTCCAGCGATATTTGCAGCGATAGTTCAAGCGATAGTTCCGATAGTGATAGCTCCGATAGCGATAGTGACAGTTCTGATAGCAGTAGTTCCGATAGCTCTGACTGAACTGTCTCCGGTCATTGGCGTTCTCGCTCTTACACGCTTTAGCTAAATACACTATATGTATATAGGAAAAAAGGGTTTACTCTTCTTTGATTCCCAAACATATATGAACTCAATATAAATTAATGCATAATTTTTCGCAGCCAAATCAAGAATTAAATTGTTCATGAGCTGGAGAATGCACCAAGTAAAAGTAGAATAGTACGTAGTCTGCGAATATTGGGCTAAACCTGATTGAGCAGAAGTAATAGTACTTTAGTTTATGAATGGTGTAAAGTGTGGAAGGGTCAATTTTATTGCAACTTAGCCAAACATTTGTTTCCCAAAATTCACTTAGTTTTCCAATTTTCTAACAAATTTTTGAGAAATGTGTAATTCGAATTGGTAGACCATTCTGCTTGTATATGAGTATATATCCCGAGTCTCTGTCTGCACCGTAATACTAGGAGCTATTTGACTGGTAAATCAAGTGATGGGCTCAAGTTAAAGTAGGTAGTATGCAACTCTCCACATGACTATTCAAATATCATTTTCGGCCATGGGTTTTTTTCCGTAATTATCCGATATAGTGTAACGGCTAGCACGGTTCGCTTTCACCGAGCAGACCCGGGTTCGACTCCCGGTATCGGAATATTTTTTTGGACGCTGCGACATTCAGACATTTGTTTCTTTTTGTGTCAACAGGTGGTCTGAAGAACGCGGTAGAAATGTCGCAAAACCGTTGTAAGTGTGGTTTTGGTAATCACACATGTGGTGACCCACAAAGTGGCAACGTCACACTTCCCCTATTAATACTTTCTCACTGAACGATTGATGGGTGGCAAGAAACATTATCGTGTATTGTTCACCATCCAGAGCTATTGCATAGTGATAGTGAATGTAGTGATAATGAATGAATTCCATTGGTTTCCTTGTTCCCGGTGATTGCAATCTGCGTGCAGGCCCACGGTTGGAGGGACCGAAAAAAGGTTGTCTCGGGAAAGTGTGAACAAAAAGAAATTCACATGAGAAATTTTAACTCACAGTGAAAAAAGCCTTGATAAGAGGAATCCCCGGATCATCACCACAGATATATATATTTCCAGGGTCTCCAGATCAAGAATTTTACTCATATACATACCTTAAACTCATTACCCCACTATAATCCACATATAACTTCACACATTATGAAACTTTTTGAAAGTGAACATCGCTTCAATTATGCCTGGGACCAAGTCACAGCAGCCAATTGGCAGAAGTACCCCAATAAGTTTTCGCCCCATGTTGTTTCTGTGGATGTGTTGAGCAGGTCCATTGACAAAGAGCGCAAAACATTGCGCACAGAACGTCTAATTGGATGCAAACAGGCCATTCCCGTGTGGTTATCGTACCTTGTAGGATCCCAGCAGTACAGTTACGTAAGAGAAATTAGCGAGGTGGATTTGATCAATAAAACGTTGGTGATGAAGTCGTCTAATTTGACGATGAACCACCTATTGTTGGTCAACGAAACGGTGATCTACAAACCAGACCCGCAATTGCCATCTGCGCGCACGCTATTCACCCAGAACGCCGAAATTACAGCGTACGCGGCCATCTCCAAGCTCTGTGACAAGTTGGAAGACTGGTCTGTGGAAAGATTCGGGCAAAACGCCAGCGCGGGAAAAATGGCGTTTGAGAGCGTTTTAAGCGCGCTTACACAAAAGTGGGAGGAGAGCGGACTTTTTGTGAGTGAAGTCAGCAACACTATAGGAGACAAGACGAGTGAGGTATTGGATGCGGTTGGAAAGCTCGGTAAAGCATTTAACTAACACTCAGTCATACAGTCATAAAGTCACTTTCACATTCTGCATACTTTTATTCAATCGTGTAAATAATTGGTTTAGTTCGTTCACTTCTACATATAGTTCGTCTTGGATATTATACATCACATAACACATAAATACATAAATACTTATACCTAGAATGTGATTACTCTTCTGGTAAGTCATCTTGTGACGCGAGTTACGGACGATTTTGACGTAAGGCACGTGACCGATGCACTGGACCGGAACTCGAATATATTTGACATCCGGCCCATCTCATCACTGAAAAATTATGGCCTCCAGACTAAGCGAGTCTACGTCAAGCCACAATATACCCAAGTTAAGCATATAAACCGACTCATAGAGGTCGAGTAAATGAGGTTTGGCTAATAGATCCCATAAAGTCAAGAAATCATAGAAATTTCACAAGATAATATTTCATATAAGCATATTTAGCATTTTCAAGAGATAAATCATACTATTCCATAGTTACCTTTACTATGGACTCTTGTAATGAAACTAACGAGAATAACCTGGTAGAATTACCTCCATACAAAAAGACAAAAATAAACCATTCTACAAGTGAAAAAGCTGACTCGTCTCCTCCAGACTCCATAGATCATTTATTTTATGAGCTCGATGAACCACACCCAAATAACCAAAAAGACCAAGACAATTCACAAATACAAAAACATATAGATACTAGAAACGATTCCAAGTGCCCCAATAACGAACAAAACGCCTTGGATGCCGAAATAAACGAGGCATTGATGTCTTTCAACAAATTCAACGGCGAAGACCAGATCGATTTTTTGATCAACGAGGTGACGCAGTTTTCACCCAAACAACCAAAAGAACCCAAAGAACCATTTGCATCGTTATCATTATCATCCTCGGAAAACTGTTCCCCTTTTGACTCGCCCGATACATTAACCAGCATTACTTCTAATGAAGAAGAGTACAAGAAACCAGCCGCTCCATCCGCCAATGCAGCTACCGTAGCATCACTTAAGCAAGCTATGGTTGGAACATCGAAGCTCGTGTCATTATTCACCACTCTTAAAGTCACATACTTGAAATTGTGCAAGGAGTTCAACTATTTATTGTCCAAGTTCAATGAAAACGAGCGTATAAAAATCGAATTGATCCATGAAAATAACGAGATAAAGAGACTTTTGGCGGATGTGATAAAGAGAAGAGAGGTGGATAGTATTGAGCATAAAAAAGAGCTTCAGAGCGAGAGGGAGGAGCATAGAAAGACTATAGTTGAGTTGCAACAACTCAAGCAACAAGTAAAAACAGAAGCAAAAGAGGAATCAAAATCACAACAAATTCAACAAAAAGAACATGTTTCCGATGTAAATAAACCAAACACTTCAAATCTCCCAGTTACTTCTTCAATAAAAAACGAAGAAACTTTTGATTCCAGAACGTTGAGAAGAAAGAGGAGAGCCGAAGAATCACTCACAGCATAGCAGTTACTGCCCACCTACAAGGTATAGCATATACATAGAACTAAATAGAGTATATAGTTTTATGTACAATAAATTAAAATAGAGATAATCCCTTTAATTGCTTAATTATAAGTTTGATCATTTGGGTGCAAAAAAAATTAAATCAAATTTTGAGATATTATTTAATAAATCAACTCGTTGTCCTTTTGAGGAGAGATGGATGGAGGTATGATCTATGAAAGCTACTAAGAATAATAATGTCAAGTTTAATAAATATTAATGATACATATACTTTCAACCAATTCAAGAGAGTTAGTCTTCATTTTTCTTTCAAAGTGTTGCACAGCAGATTTGCGCTTATAATTGGTATCATTGCCAACACTCCCGCAGTAAACGAAGAGATGTTAGAAATGGCTATGTCTAAGTATAACGATCCAATTCTGAACTCCATATGCCAGCGTACTAGTCTCAAATTTTTTGGCTTCCTCTGGCTCCCCCGTACATGCATATGGCTTGACCATAAATTTGCACCCAAAAGACCATTCACTTCCGAGTCGGATCTGTGAATAAGCTTGAACAATATAAAGCAATTAAGATTAGATGATCAAGAGTAGGATGGTCAAGAGTGTAGGATAATCTATTTAGATTGCAGGATGTTCTATTTAGTTAGCAGGATGTTGAGATCTAGGATCTTAGGCCATGGATATTAAGAGAGCTTTGGTTATTTATTAAAGAGGGCTTGATAAAAGTTCGATTTTCTTTTCTGGAACTTTTTTCTACAATTACAGAAATCTCATTGCATTTATTCCATTGTTATTATATTGGTTATTCACCTGACTATTTGATGTCAATTTCTGAGTTTTCAAATAGCTGCAAATTTCGTACAGTGTGATTTTAAGAGTGCGCATGAAAAGTGCTACATCTAAGAGAGTGCTGGATGCTGCGTGCTAGATGTAAAGAGTGCGATATGATTGTGAAGTTAGGCAGGCTTTGGGGCAGCTACAACAAATATACCAGGAGTATTGGTAATTATTATGGTAATGATACTGGTTTTGGCGGGTGTAAATGGAATAGTGTAGTTCAAAATTCCTTTTAGGAGTGCTATTTGAATTATACTCATTAAGTGTTTTTTAGAGAATAATGGTGGTAAGAGAACAGTGGAGTGTATTGGAGTTGAGAAATGAGAGGTAGTGCGGTGTTTTATGTAGTGAGAATAATCAGTCAGTGAAAGTTGGTGTTAGTGCGGATAGGCGTGAGACAGTCCAGTTTTGCTTAATTAGTGAGCATTGTTAGTGAGAGTAACGTGTGTGCTTGCGAGGAGGATATGGTACTAGTAAGAGATAGTCTGGTTAGACCTAACGATATTGAGAGCGTTTGGGTGTTAGTAAGAGAGTTAGACCTAATAAGTGCTAGGATGTTTTGATGTTAGTCTAGTGTAATTGTACTTTATTATTAGTCGCAGCGCACAAACAAAACTGGAAACGCCAAAGTAGGTAAAAAGAGCTCAGTAAAGAGTTCAGTAAAGAGTTCAGTAATAGAGTTAATTGAGCTCATAGATTCGCCGATTGGATACACTATATAATATACTCGAGAGTATTATTCTATAATATTTTTCCATTTTGGATACTTTGATAAAACTTGTTTATTTTTTATAATACGTCACTTTTATGGAAGCTGAATACCAATCGGTAGTGCTCCAAGAGCTTGAGCTAATTCTCGCTACAGTCAAGAGTATCGATGAAAACTTAAAGAGTTCCATCAAAGTACTTGAGGAGGAACATCTGGTAGTGTCAGAACAGAAGAATCTGGCCCGAGCCAGCCCCAGTTTGACGTACCGTGATATGGTCGTGCGAAACACCCAAGCATTGAAAGAGATCTTGACAGCATTGGACGCGTTGTAAGGTTACGGTATGGATTCGCAGCTAGCACAGTTGGTGGAAGGGTACCAGGAGTCCAAACTTCGGCAAGCGCAGGATTCAGAGCACGAGTCGGAAGATGACGATTTGCTAGAGTTGCTTGAAGACGATGATGTTTTGGCTAAGTACAGAGACGAGCGGATCCAGCAGCTAACCCAGGAATTAGGCAAGGTAGATAGGGCTGTAGAGACCACTGATTCTAGCGAGCTAGGACAGTTAAAAACTATTGACGACGAAAAAGAGTTGATGGGGATCGTGACCAAGAACGAGTTGGTGATCATCCACTTTTACCAGCCCAACTTTGCGCGGTGTGGGGTGATGAACGAGCGGTTGGCGCAGATCGCCGAGAAACATTTGAGCGTAAAAGTGCTTCGCATCCAGGCGGAAAAAGCGCCTTTTTTGGTGGCAAAGCTCGGTATAAAGGTGCTTCCGTTTGTGGTGATATACAAGCGCGGACGCGAACTCACGCGCACGGTCGGCTTTGAGAGTTTTGGCAACAACCCCGAGTCGTTTTCCATCGAGTCGTTGGAACACTTTTTGTATGCTCACAAAGTTATCACCAGGCGCACGGTTAATTTTGGCAGCATCCGAAAAGCGGCAAATAAAGTCATTGAAGATGACGACGATTTAGATATATAGATAGCAAGTAATAAATAACACTAGATAATAGATAACAAGTACTAATTATATCTTCTAATAGATAAAGTTATCTATTAATATAGATATTAATGACTTCTGAAGTAATTATAACTTATTCTTGTAGTGTTTGATTATTTCCGGCACAAAATAATCCGGGCCAATGCTTTGTACCAGCTCTCTTTGGGCTCGATACTGTTCAGATCAAAGCTCTTGTAGTAGTCTTCTAGAAGAGTATCTTCTTCGCGATAGAGCTGCTTACGATTCCGCAACACCTTATCACCTATCATCACAACTAGCCTACTATTAGCCAATCCAAATGCTGCAAAAGGTGGGTTGCTGAAGGGCGCGCGCCCTAAAAAGTATTCATCCACGTGAGCAAGACTGGTTATTTTGGTTAGTGCTTTTCAGTGAATTCTGGTTTTGTTTGTCAGTATGGTCACATGACTTTTCCCTCTTTTTTTTTTTTTTCCTCTTCGCCACTTAAAAAGTTCAACTTTTCATTGATAAAACTCAGCAAGGTTAGAAAGAAGCATCTAGTTGCAGACAAGCCAAAATGCAAATTTTCGTCAAGACTTTAACTGGTAAGACCATTACCTTGGAAGTCGAGTCCTCCGACACCATCGACAATGTCAAGTCCAAGATCCAAGATAAGGAAGGTATTCCACCTGACCAACAAAGATTGATCTTTGCTGGTAAGCAATTGGAAGACGGCAGAACTCTTTCTGACTACAACATCCAAAAGGAATCCACTCTTCACTTGGTCCTCAGATTGAGAGGTGGTGGTAAGAAGAGAAAAAAGAAGGTCTACACCACCCCAAAGAAGATCAAGCACAAGCACAGAAAGAACAAGTTGGCTGTCTTGACCTACTACAAGGTTGACAACGAAGGCAAGGTCGAAAGATTGAGAAGAGAATGTCCTGCCCCAACCTGTGGTGCCGGTGTCTTCATGGCCAACATGGGTGACAGACAATACTGTGGTAAGTGTCACATCACCTTCAAGGCCAACTAAATTTGATAGTTTTATAATATAATATAAATAATCATTTTTAAACAAGTGAACACCTGTACACAAGTAAACACTAACAGTAACCAGTAGACAAGAAAACACTAACAACGAATCTACACTGGAAATCACTAACACTATCCTCTCTAACATTCACTAAAAGTCACTAACATTTACTATCTATACTGTAAATTTTTTCACATTTTTTCAGCTCGCACTCTTCTCGTCAGAGGCTCTCGCTAAAGTCTCACTAAAGTCTCACTAAAGTCTCACTAAAGTCTCACTAAAGTCTCACTAAAGTCTCACTAAAGCCTCACTACAGCCTCACTACAGCCTCACTTTTACCCATCTTTCACTAGCACGACTTATCTCTTACTAGCTAGACTGGATGTTTCGAACTATCTCTTGCTGTCTACACTAGCTCAGTAAAACTCCTACACTCTCAACATCACACTAAATCAGTCACAAGACTATCTCTAAGATCTACCTTTCCTCACTAGCATTTTCGCGGTCCGAATTTCACACCCTTCTCGCTAACTACTAGAGTTATTCTCGGTAATGGGACTCTCACTATGCTTTCGCTGCGCATTACACAGTATGTACTAAGCATTTGTAGATTGTGGATATCCACTGGAGTGTATATCATTCCAAAGAGTGTACCTGATACTCTCAAATGGTATTACAAATTATTTCATAGTATTGTGCGACAGCTCTACAAGTAATGTACCATGGCGATGAAGAAATAAAGAGCAGTAATTGTGGACTACTGTAATGTATACATAATAACGAAATTCCTTTAACTAGTCTGTTTTGTAACTTGATTCGTTTTTCGCACCCATTATGGGTTGTCCGCCAGTTATAGCTTAGAAGTCTTACGACCCCTGACAACCTCAGATATCAATTAATAACCCACTATTTTTTGATAACTACCGTAATTACTTAACAATAGTGCATTGACCATACTACTAGTACAGAGTAATAACTTTGTAGAGTATATCGCCTAAATCACACCATAAAACAAAAAGTACGGTTTATCGAATATACGGATTCTGTACAATGTGTAAGCCAGAGTCAGCACTCTGATAAATCGAGTGCTGATTACACTAGAATTGAGTATGGAGAGTCCAGATATATGTAGGAATTGCTTTATTTGTTAGTGAGTGAGGGATGCAGAGTGCTAGATGTTAGAGTGTTGGATATTTCCAGATGAGTGCTGGATGCTTAAGAGTGCTGGTAGTTTAGGATGTTCATGCGTGCTAGGATTTTTCTTTTGAAAAGTGCTTGATATTAGAGTGCAATGCATTTTAAAAAGTGCCAGGATGTTACTACTTTAGTTTTATCGTTTTTAAAGTATGACATGATTATGTCGAAGTGCAAGTATATTTTAATGGCTGCGAAAAAAATTAGGGTTTCTAACTTCCAGTAAGTGAAGTATTTTTTATTCTGAGCATTCTTGAGAGTGCAGGATGTTTAAGAGTGCAGGGTGTTTGAGAGATGTTAAAGTAGATGTTGAGTGCTGGAAGTTTGGGTGTGTAGGATGTTTCTTTGTGAGTGCCATTTTTTTTTTGAAGAGTGCTAGACGTTGCTATTTCTTTACTTTCCTATAGAGAATGTCCTAATTACTGCAAAAAGTTAAGGTATCTTGAACTTGCAGTATAAGAGTTTCTGAGTATTTTTGTATTTTTGACAGTGCTGGATGCTAGGATGATTTAGAGTGCCAGGTTCTTTTAAAAGAGTGCAGGAAGATAAAGAGTTCAAGATTCTTAAGATGTTCAAAAGTGCCTGGTTGCTCTCTATGAGGTGTGCGCTGTAGACTACTAGGATGTTTTGAAAAGAACTTAATGATATAGTGCTAGATGTAAGTTTGCCAAGTTTTCTTCGCTTGACCATAGAGTGCTGGATGTGGTGAGTAAGAGATGTAGAGTATGAAGTGCTCGCTATATTTTAAAAGTGCTTGATGATAGTACGTTCGATGTTTAAGAAGTTCAAGTTCATGATCGCTCAGGATGTCTCCATATGAGTCCCGAATGTTGTGAGTCCCATATAATAGGTCTGTCAGCATCTTGACGTTCCTCTACTAGTGACTTCTTCGCACTTTTCGCAGCCATGCGACCAAATTGCCATAAGCAGAATACGCCAGTAAATACTGTTAGTTAAGTGTAGGCCCCAAAACTATTTGGTACTTTCTTTGAAATCACACTCTCTCTACTCTAATTGCTAGAATATAATCTCTACAAACAAACGACAGCCTGGTATGCAAGAATAACATTACTAAGTCCATACAAATAAAAGTATATAAAGAACTTCAAAAACTCCCAACATCACAACGAATACCACAAGCTAATACCACGTCATTGATCACTTTATAATTGTCTCTTGATATCTGTAGATTATAGTACTTAGCATTTACTAGTCTGTCTTGTCTACACCTATATGCAGTCCTGATCAATATTTCAAACACAGCTTGATATGAAGCACAAGGTGAATAGACTGTCACTCCAATTGCTATAGTAAACCACTAATATTCTAAGTTTTCTACTCGCTGGCTAATATCCTAATTCCACATTACTACGTTAGTGTTATTTTCTGAAGGCTGGTGATTTCCCGTGTACCATGAGCTTCTCGATCTATGACTTGGACGAGAATATCCGAAAGCTTCTCAACCTCGACAACTTTTTGGACGGGCTTTCTGTCAACGATTTCATTGAAGAGCTCAGCAAAGACCACTTTCTCAAAGGTGCCGAAGTCAATAAGCTCGAGTACCTAGATCCCAAGCCGTATATCCGAACATTTGAGTCGACACTAAGAGAGCTCAAGCAGTTGAGTATAGAGTCCAAAAATGAACGAGAAAAGTCGGAGCAGTTGGTGGAGACGTACGAGTTGAAGCACAGCGAAAACGTCATCCAATTATCCAACAAAATCGACAAAACAGTGTCGAAATTCGACTTGCTCGACGACAAAATCTCCCAGGTATCGTCCAAAATCAACCCTTTGGGACAGTCGCTTAACAAGATCACAAACTCGCGAGACAGGTCTCAAGAGACCATTTTCTTGATCCGGGCGTACCATGGGTTCTATACCAAAGAAAAGTACGAACCTCTAGAGACTTTGAGGATGAGCAAGAAGTTCGACGACAAGATCAAATGTGCCAAAACCGTCAACAACTTGTTGTCTTTAAGCAAGATGATCGAGTCGCCCGACCTTCCCAAAACCACCAAGTGTGTTTCTGTCATTGAAAAGTACAGCGAAACCATGGAAAGAACGTTGCTCAACAAGTTCGAGATCGCTTCCGAAGACGACCATTTCGATATCATGAAAGAGATAGCCACCATTCTTTTTGAGTTCAATGGCGGTGCTAATGTTGTCCAGACCTTTGTCAGCAAGAACGACTTGCTTCTCGATGCGGAAAACGGCATTGAAGGCGACGAGACCGAAGAAAGCATATTGGACAACGAGGCCGTTTGGATCAAACTTTCCGACCCGAACTTCGTAGGAATCATAAAGGACGCTCCCACAGAGTCGCTTTTGCAAAGGTTACGTATTGCTATCAAGGGCCAGGCCAGAATCATCCAGCAAGTCTTTGACAATCCTATACCTGTGCTAAAGATCTTTATTCAGAGAGTATTTGCCCAGATGGTCCAGAATAAAGTCAGTGCTTTGCTACAGTATTCTCTAAGTATTAGTCCGTTGAGCCACGTCAGAATCCTTCACTCTTTATATGTATTGGTGGGAGATTTCACCAAAGACGTCAAGGAGTTTTTGACCACCAACGATTTCGACGAGGACAACGAGTTGAGTTCGATCTTGGACCAATCTTACCATGATTTGTTTATTGAATATACCTCTGAAGCGGTTTATTTTGGCCGAGAAAAGAAGAATTTGGAGCTGATTATCTATGAATTGGTCGATAAGTTCAACCATTATAACGAAAAGGCTTTGAGCAACCAGTACTTGACGGCCAAGTTGGAAAATCTAGAGAACCACGAGCACAAAATCAGCGATGGAAATGGCGCGGAGCATCAAGGCGATAAGTTCAATTTCCACTTCAGTGAACGAAAACGTCTCAACCAGTTCAAATCGTACCTAAAATCAAAACTAGACAAGCCCACGCAGCTCAGACCAGAAGACATTGAAGAGCAGAAGGAGTTTAGCGAGTTGAGCCTATCAAAAGTCGAAACCATCCTCAAATCCACCATCGAATCCACAGCCCGCTTATTGGAACTCTCGCCCAACAAATCACCCGATTTCTCACTAGAAATCCTCGAGATCTTGCTCTTTGATTTTGGCAAGATGTACATTGGCGGAGGACTCGAAATATGCTACGATAAGCTCAAGCAAGAAGCGTCCAACGTCAACTCACTCCAGCCTTTCAACCTCAACTACTTAACTACCTTCAACTTTGTAAGCGAAATCCTCTTTTTGCTATCTTCTACCATCAAGAAAGTCATCATTCCATGTGCTTTAAACTCGCCTAATATCAGAAACAGAATGAGTAACTTGACCAATAGTTATATTTCGAGGTGTGAAGTATCACTCAATATCATTTTGAGCGAGACTTTGGTGATGATCAACGGAAGAATCACATACATATTATCCAAGCAGAAAAAGAGAGACTTTTTGGTCGATACTATCGAAGACGATACCGAAGCGTGCGAGCTTCTTTCAGACTTCTTGAGCGTGGTCTACACCAGTCTTTCGGCCAGTTTGAACAACGTAAACTTGAATAATGTCTTGGTCAAAATCGGGGTCAATTTGTTGAACCAATTGCTAGAACACTATAAGAAGTTCACCGTCAATTCCACCGGTGGTATTGTGCTTACCAAGGACGTTATAAGGTATCAGTCTATTATAGACGAGTGGGGAATCTCCGAGTTGTCAGAGAACTTTGGTTTGTTGAAGGAGATCGGAAACTTGTTTACTGTCCAGGCTGAGCTTATCAGTTCGTTGGTTACAGAGGGCCAATTGGCAAGTTTGAAGCCTTTTAATATCAGACAATACGTATCGAAGAGAGCAGACTTTAACCCCAGTTATCTCGAGAGATTCTTTTCCTTCAAGCAATAAGCAATAACCACAGGAACACAGGAAAACACTAACCTGCTAACTACACTAGAAAACACGACTACAGGAAATCACTAAATTATACATATAAACTTTAATATCTAGTATTCTCGATAGACTTTTCATCGAGTGATAGTTAATACTTGTTAAGTCAGGGTTTCATAAATATATATCGTGTAACTAGGGCTTAATCAGTATGAATAAAGTAATTTATACAGAGTATTCATTCTAGTCTAATTATGTTCCCTTGAAAATATCCAGTCTCTGAGGTTATCATAAGCATGTTTAGGTTGGTGCCAAAATAATTAAAAGCTAAACTGACTGCAATTTGAGCTGGGAATAAAGTTACCAATGGTTGATTTCACCTTATATTGTATTTTTAGAATATTCACTGGAGGTACTGGGAATGCTAAGACCTAAAAGCCATATTACTGATCGAAGGTTAATGACTTTTCAATCATCTAGCTTCAATGCAATAGAGCTTATTGAGTAATTTAAAGGTTAGAAAATAAATTGACAAAATAATAAGTATGTGAATTTTTAGTTAACTATTCTCATGGTGTAGATGTAATATTACTTATCCTTCAGAATATGCATCACATATAATTAAATATACGATTCAGACTACAGGATGCAAGTATTTTTACGAGCCTTTAGAACTAAATTACTATGAAAAAAGAACAGCAATACCAGATTTAAGGCAGGTACTGGCCATCCTTAGTGGCCAACTGAAACCCAGCTGAATAGGACGTATGGAACCTTTCTAATTTAAAATAAGTATGTACTTAAAGGAGCAAAAAAGCAGTAATAATAGGCATTAAAGCATGAGAGTAAGAGTCAAAGGGTCTTGGTGGTCTATGTAGTACATTCCAACGTCAAAATTCCTAAAATTACATTTAACATCCTAACACAGTATTCAGCATCATAACGTCGATATCAGTACTTGTTTTCTTCTTATACTTTCAAGTGAAAGTAAGAATAAACCTTTGATGATCTTATGGATACTCTCAAAGCTATGACCCGAGAATTCAATTATAATCATTATTGTTCCTGATATCTCCACCGTTTTATCAGAACTAGTTCTACAAATAATAACTTTGATTTCCAGATTGGACCCATATTTACTTCGGCTATTATGACAATCTTCCTATTCTGTTGAGTTGCTCAGTTAGTCGATGGCTGTTCTTACTTCTTAATACTATTATTCAAATGATTTACAATCCAATAGACATTATAGACCGTTACTTGTAAACACTATAGAATATAACAAGCAGCACAGTACACAAAAAAACACTAACTATAATCTCCAATAATCACTAACTAATAGCTCGCAGTTTACACTAATCCCACTAACTCTTCACAAAGAATACTTTCAAAAGGTAGAAGATTTTATATTTTTATACTGTTGGGTTATACTCATTAATTATCGCTAACGTAGTAATTCCTAAAACTAGACTCTCACTACTTCACTGCATGAGCATTCAATGATGGCCGCGAAATAATGGCTGCGAAATTGCAGCCATTGACTAAAACAGAAGATGACAGAAGATGAAAGAAGAGTCATAGATTCATTGATGATGACAATGATGACAAGAGATCTAATGAACATAATCTTGAAAGAAGAGTGAGAAGTAAAGACCAGGGGTTTTTGAGTACAAACACTTATATACGTTTACAAATAGAAACATCCCAACATAGCTTTATGAACTTCCTAGCCACAGTAGTAGAACAATATTCCAACTTAAGCAGCTATGTGAATCAAAAGAGCCCAGTTCTACAATTATACTCTAGTGAGACTGTCAGAGTCTATTCTTTGATCGAATACTGAGTACTTAAACAAAACGCATATTTTTTTCAGTAAATTTATTTGGTAATATAGATACAGCTCTGACTCTTCGAATAGACATCACTGACCCTGGTTGATGCTCAACATACTGAACGAAACAAAAAGAGTTTGTAACCTTGTAGTTTGCAAAACCGATCGGGAGGTCCAAAATTATTTCTATATGGCCCCGTAAGGCGATGCTTCATTTGGTGTGTATTTTTCATGATTCTTTATACATTGCTACTTTATTTAATTTGAATTAAATTATCTGAAATTCCTATCACCATATATTCTTTTTATTCGTGCTTTTCATTGGCAGATTATTGTCAAACCAGCTGATTTTAAAAGTGCATACATAAATTATATCCAATTCTTAGTGGAATTCAAGTGATTATCATTCTAACTTGGAATCCACTTTTTAATTAAAGATATACTTTCAAGGGTATTCTCATATATTCCCTCTTCGAGTAGATATTTTGACTTTTTAAGTAACATGCATAAACTATATCCACCACTTAATGGGATATATTCTAAAGGTATCAATTTCCTCAGAGGATACTATTCAATTGGGTATATATTCAAATGGATATCACTTTCCTCAGAACATACACTCTTCGAGTGGATATTCTTCGAGTGATATCAGAAACTACGATAATACGACGCCAAAATCGTGACAAATATAGCGGTACACACCGTCGAATTCCATGCAAATGCAACAACGTTAGGCTGGTTTTTAAACACACAAGATCCCAATGATGGCACGTACTTCACAACGTATTGGTTGGTTTCGTTGGGAAACACATACTTTAATAGCAAATAGCCGTAAATGACCAAAGAAATCAACATGTAGATGCGGAGTGGAAAGTATGGGCTGGGCATATAGCACATTTCAGTTTTGTAAGTGAAGTGAGAGTTTTTAACATCGAGTCTGTTAACATTGGACTGAGGCACTGAAGTTTGTGGGTTATTCAAAGATAAAAGCTGGATGGCAGGATGTTTGATTCCTCCGGTCATGGAACAAGCTTTAAGAGCGATTTCTCTCGATACCTTCTCGACATTATCGACGGTGTGCTTTTGGTGAATATCACAGTAGTCGTGATCGTCGCCAGCCATGCTTAGAACGGGATCTATAATGGTCAAGAGTTTTTGGGCCAAAGGATACTCAATAACTGTCTGATACTGCTTACCCTTTTGAAGAGGAAACGGGGTTTTCTTTTCTCTCAAAGGGCCACACGTTTGAGTATCAGGAAACCGATATAAAGGCACATGCAGAAGAAGAATACGAGGAAGGTTATGGTTGAGTTTTTGGTCCAACGAGTCGAGAAACTGGGCCAGTTCTGTGTGGATTTCTGGATCTGGGTGTGAGAGCGAAATGGTATCCAAAAATACAAATGAATGGTTGCCTAGTTCCGTATAATGGTTTAGTTCGCCAAAGTACTGCGAAAAGCGTTCTACCACCAGTCGATTGATGGTTTCAAAGCCAATATCGTGGTTGCCCGGTATGGAGTTGATGGTCTTGCGGTTGACCTTTTGCGGGAAGATGCGGTTGAATCGCTTGTACTCTTCGAACCACGTCTGGTTGCCCCATTCTCGTCCTCCATCAAAGAGATCGCCCAAGAATATATAGGTGTGTGGATCAAGAAGATCTTGGATGTGCCGGTGGTTGCGATAGAGGTAGTTATCTGCGACTTTCTGGACGACATTGTTGACAAACGCCGGTCTTCCTGGGTACGAGTAGTCGTCGATGATCTGCGGATCTGCTATGAGCGCTATTCTATGTGGAACTGCCGTTTCGTCCCATTTCTCCCACTGTTTCCACTGGCACTTATTGACCACACGAGCCACTTCTATTCTTTCAAAATAGTGAATAACTGTAAACCATACTAGAGCCACTGCTATAAAGAACTTGACACTGGTACTTTTCAAGGCATTGGTCCATGGATCGATTCCTATTCTTGACACTGGCTGGAAGTACGAGTCTCGCTTATTGGCTGATGGTGACTGTGGAGGTGTCACCGAGAGTGGGATTTTCTCGTCTCCTCTTCTTCTATAACTCATATTACTATAACTCTTACTTCTTACTATTCAATTCCATGTGTAATTATATCTTTCTATGTCTATCTTATGTCTTATTTGGTAGCTCTTAAATTATCTGATTTTCATACTCGCCTGAAAAATTTAGCCTTTGATAAGTTGATAAGTGATAACTTTATAAAAGATACTACTTTGATGAGCACGAGTAGAAGTGTATTGGATAGACTTTGGGATGAATGATGAACGTAAACTTCGCTCAAAGGTAGCCAATCCCAAGTCGAACCTCTTCAACTTCGAGCACATCAACGGCTTGTTGTATCGGGATGAAGAGATAGTGGTGCTGAAAAATACCTCTTTCGACAAGTTGTACCATTATATGGGAACCGAAACGGAATTGCCACAGGTCCACGGTGCCAGAGACGTACGAATCTTGCCTTTAACCATGCCGAGAAGAACCAAAAATCGGCACAGAGATGCTTTGGTGGATTCCGTGTATGAGGGGTTTCACAAGAAGATGAAGAAGGAAGAGAAGGTGATGACCAACGAGGAAAGGCTACGCGTCCATTCGGAAATAGACAACTACAGGTCCCAGTACCAGCTCCTCAATCAGTACGACTGGGTGCGGCACCTTACCGAAATCACCCATCTCAATGACGTCAAGGACCCTGAAGAGCTCGAGTATAAGCGAAATTTGACCATTGAAGAGATCAAAAAGTTACTTTCCAAGCACGAAAACTGGAAAAAACGCCTCGAGATTATCAATAACGATATAAAATACCAAGAATATGAAGAAGAACCGGACGAGTACACTGCATCGCACGAGACTCTTCGAAGCAGGCGGCGCCGCAGACTAGGCCCGTGTATAAGGCTAAAACTACACAACGGGTATGTTCTAGTTATTGATCCCATAGAACCACCCAAAATCATAAAGTCTGATACCTTGAAAAGGCCTTCTCATAAAATGAGTAATGGGTGCAAAAAAATTCTGAGACTCGAAGACGTTACGCCTGATATGAACATAAAATATACCTTTGATGAAGATACGGTATTTGGAACCGACTTGCTGCAAATCGCTGCTCTTCCCGAAGGCTTTAAACCGCCGAGATTTTGCAGAACATATACTGAGAGCAGAAAACGGAAACTAAATAGAACTAATAATAATGATGTATGAATAGAATGAAGTAGGAAGTGAATAAACTCTCACAATCAAGAGTGGAGGAAGTAAAGTGAAAGATAGAGTACTTAGTTGTTTTTGCAGAGTGCAGGGTGTTAAGAGTGTAGATAATTTTATTCTTATTGTACTGTATTGTATAGCTTTTCACTATTTAAAGATACAGCTGCATTATATTTAGAGAATAACATTGGCTGCGAAAAAATCAGGATTCTGATACTTATAAGTCTATTTCTGTATACGGAGATTCCTTAGAGTGCAGGATAATAGGAATGCTATGGTGTTCCCATATGAGCTAGGATGCTGGAATGCTTGTTTATTTTAAGAGTGCTAATGTTCAAGAATTCAAAGAGTTTTATAGAAGTGCTAGGAAGTTTTAGAGTGCTATTAATTTTCAATAAGACCACTATCCCACCTAACATAATTGATGAAGTAGATAGTGTATATTCATAACTAAGTGCCTGATAGTGTGCTATATTCTGAAGAAGAAAACCTAGCACAAATAAAAAGGCTACATTTCTAGATCAAACTCTAGGTACCCTATATATCAAGTGAACATAATCTTCAAATGGTTCATATATTCTTGATAATTAATGGCTCAATTGATGATATAGCTCATTTGATTTGGCTGTGAAAAGTCGATAAGATTTAATTCATTAATTTCTACAATATTTGGGTGGTCCTATATCCTCCATACACGAAGCAATTTGGTTATATCTTGATTCCGACAGAATGAAGAGTACTTAACTTTACTCTTGACGAGTGTTGGATGTTAAGAGTGCAAGATTTTAAGAAGTACACGGATGTTTCTGTTGAAGAATGCTGGATGTTTGACTATTTCCGTCAGCTGATACTTTCTGGTGCTTCAGCGAATGATAATTAGAATTCTGATATGCTTTATCTAGTAGTGCCTGATTCTGTCAATATATTTCAAATTAGCTGCAAATTCTTGAATGACTCTTGAGGACGCATGAAGAGTGCTTATGAAATACCGTAAAGAGAGTGTAGGACGTTCAGGGGTGCAGGATGATCTAGGTTTTCATGAGTTTCTGGTCATTTCTTGTGAGGAATGCTCGGATATTAAAGCATGCCTGATTATTCCGTATAGATGTAGAGTGCAATATGTGAAGCGCCCGTATTAATCGTGCTGGATGTTAATGAGTGTAGAACTCATGAAGAATGCTGGAGCTATGATCTTGGAATAAATTATTAAGAATATCAATATTTCTTATCATCTCTAAGTGAAAAATTACTATGATGTTCTTACAGAGCTTCTTCTCTCAATTGTTAGCCTTACTAAAGAGTCTGAAGTTTAGTTCTGATTTGAAGTATATGGATACTCCTTTTATCGAGTGCTGGATGTTCAAGAATCCTAGGCTTTTCTGGCTCAGCTTAATCAACAAGTAGAGAAGCTCATTGCCGAATTACTTCAGCTATAAAACTGCATAGTGACGGATTATTACTACAGATCCATCACTGGAAAAGTAATTGGTATCATACCTAGAATTTTCATTATAGAATGTTATATTTAGTAATGCGCAGATTAAATATAGTCATTAAGTAGATCTTAATGGCTTTTAATAGCATTAGGGTATGATGCTATGACTGTTATGCATAGTCGTCTACTAAACTAATAAGTTCCATTTTTATAGCTGCATGGCTCTTTTCATCGTCGTCGACCAAATACGGTTCTAATTCTAGGCCAACATTTGCTGTCGTCTTGACAGCTTGTCTCAACTCAGCATCAGCCTTTCCTGGTCTAAATGCTTCAATCTGGGACTGGCTGAGCCCATACTTAAACACCAAACACTTGCGAAGTTGCAAAAGAATAATTATGATCTGAGCATAGATATAGTGAGTTTTGCTGATCTCTTCCTCTTCTTTGATAATATCGTATAGATCCACTCCTTTACTCGATACGACGTGATCTATACTAGCAATCAATATAAGCACCTCTTCAAGCGATCCAAACCTGGTGGAGGCGACGTTTTTCGAGATATACGCGATTTTGTTCCTGTTAAACCCTGACTCCGCCATGTCTTCATGTTCATTCATATCGACATTGAATACCTTCGATAAAGACTGAATAAACTTCTTTTTTGACGAATAGTTGTTCTTTACTACTGTATAAAGATTCTCAATAAATGCAACCTCGTCTAAATACTTTGGCGAGACTCTAATACGATGTTCTACTGCTAACTTTATACCTTCAGTGTAGCTGGCACCCATCAAGGACTCGTGCTTTTCAAACAACTCCTGGTGCAACTCAAGGGCGATTTTATTGATGGAATGGCTTGTACTGGACTCTAGGGCCAAAATAGTGGGGATACAGAGCTTGGGGTTGGCAAATCCGAGCTTCACTACCAACTGCAAGAACTGTATTGGCAAATACGAAAACTGCCCAGAGTCTTTTAGGCAAAACACTAGGATCTTTTTGATATACCGTTGTACGATTCCAGCACATATTCCGTCATTTACATAGCTATCACCAACGCCATGGAACACAGCAATGTCAAGTCTAGTGTTGTTAGAAGTGTATTTTTGGGCGCCATTTCTCTTGAGAGAATCCGAATCTTCCTTCTTCAAAAAATCCATGATTCCCTGGATCATGCTATGAAGAATACTCAAGTCGGCATTCTCAAACTCTCTATCAAATATCTTGAGAATCGCTTCCGACATGAATAGTTTGGGGTGGACAGAACAGATGTTAATGATGTTGACAATGGCCACGCATCTAACACTAGAAGGGGTGCTGGTATCTGCAAAAGACAATAGAAACTTGATCATCACGCTTATCACGGACTCCTTATCCTTTAAACCTAGCGAAGCATTGAGAAATACGTCTCTGTGCTTCTCAAGCTTACAATACTTACCAAAACACCCCAACAAATGCAACAACTTTTGCAATTTCTGGCCATCTTTGTTTGCCAATAAAGACTCTTCTTTATTCTTTTTGATCTTTTTCTGTTCAATAAATGGCTTGATGAGTTTCATACAAGAGATGGTGGCATTGGCAAGCTTTGCAGTCTCGTGTTTCATCTCGCTCAACCTCCACACACTAGGCATAGCTACATGGAGTTCTTTGGTATTAAACTTTGTCAAGTGCTTCAACAAGTACGACTGGACGAGCTTCAAGTAGTCTGGTCGCAATGCCTTGATTGCAGTCAAAGAACCATTGAGAATCTCGAGACAGTATAGAGCTTGGGCCGAATTGTGGTGTTCGTCAATTAGAAAAGGCTGCAATGAAATCAATTGGTCTTGACTAAGTAAAGTCCCGTCACATTTGACCAAAGTCGCTACAAGTTTTAAAGGTTCTTCCACAGAATTCTCCTGACTCTTACTTTCTTCTGGGTCAGTAAGATTATCCAATACTTCGGTGATTAGTGACAGCAACGCCTCCTTGATTTTAGAGGTGGAATTGGCAAGAACATATCTGGTGACGAAAGATTCAAAGTTGGCAAGATCCTTATTATTGCCAATCAACTCCATCATAACCTCTGCTCTTTTAGTTACAGTATTCTCTACGGAAACACTAACACTACTGAACCATAGCTCAAGTAGGTAATTTTTTGCTAGATCTTGAATCGCATCATCTTCGTCATCCAATCTCTTAAGAAATCTAGACGATATATATGATCTGATCCTTTTGGATGCGGTGTTCAAATAAATGTCTTTCGACAATTTCAAGGCTCGTTTCCGAACCTGAACACTTTCGTCACTCATACATTCACAAATGGGCCTGTAGAAGTTATCAATCACCTGCGGCTTCGAGTTCAAGTACTTTGTGACCAAATCGATCACTGCATCTCGAACAAGAGGAGAGGTATCCTGAAGCTTATTGGAAATAGACTCTTGGATATAAGCGGACAATAACAACGAAGGCTCCATTTCGATTAGCACCGACAAGATCTTGACTGCCCTAGTCTTAATCTTAATTTTCGAGCTCTCGAGTGATTTAAGCAAGACATTTAAGAAGGACTCGTAGAAATCGGGGAGTTCTTGTGACAATAGTAATGTGCGGTAAGAGTTTACAGAAACTGCTTCTTCATCCAACGTATTTTGAGCTTTGGGTGTTCCCTCTGTCAATGTTTTAACAAGATACGAATAAGCTGGAGTAGCATTTCTTGAAGCGTTATTATCAGGTATAGTTGAATCTTCAGACTCTTTCATGCCATTTGAATTGGTTTCAAGTATAGAAGAGTTTAGGTAGTGTAGATATTTTAGGACCAAAAAGTTCAAAGACTGGTTCAAGTTATCGTTTCTAAAACTCTTTGATTGCAAGTACTGAATGGTATGTGCCATGCAGCTCTGCAACAAAGTATATTCGGCTTCAGTGCTGCTCAAAGACAACTTGAAGTAGTTGTTGGACAATTTCTTGAGGGAAAGTAGCTTTTCTCCAATCTTTCCAAGCATTTCCAATAAATGGGTTTCCAAAAAGGCTGAGCAGTTTGGAGATTGGATGGTAAACATGAATGTTCTAGACAAGGCCAGTAGAAGTAGTTCTGCGCCGGGCCATTCAGGAAACGACACCATCAACAACACATCTTCCAAGAGCAATTCCAACGAGTGTTTCGTTGTTTGGTCCTGGTTATGAAGGAGTCTGCTGACTAGAAATGAGGCAATATCGTTGGCTGTTTTTACAGAATCAGACCAAATCAGCTCGGTCTTCTTTGCTATTTCAACAAACACTTCATTTCCCTTGCTGAGTTCACTTATGGTGGTGGTTATATTTTCAGATTCAATTAAGCTGGTCAAAAGGGCACTCAACAATTGAACACTGCCGCCTCTAAGCAACTTGTACTGCCTGGCGACAACTTTTTGAGTAGGCAACTTATCGATATTAGACAACACTTCATTTAGTATAAAACTCCGTTGGTCTTTGACGCTTCTGTAGATCGATACCATTAAATTAAAGCAGCTTGATTTAAAACTATCAAGATTCAAGAGCGAGTTTTTACTTTTGCCCATATCGATGAACACGACGCTAATTGCCATGTACTCTAGTTTGGTCAATATATGTTCGTCTACAGTGTTGTGTGATATGTGGTGAGTAATCATGTCGAGAGTAGTTACAATCAGTGACGAAACCATCGAGAACATGGGTCTCAAGCCATCACTCTCTTGTTTAACGGTGTAGATAAATGGCTTGATCATTTCGTCAAAGGTGGTTGATACCAAATCCACCACCAGTCGCAAGTATTCTTCTAGGTGAACCCTCTTATCGCTTTGGTTCAAATTTAGAATGGTCATCATGATGTTTGCGGCAAGATTATAATGCAAGTTTCTGTCGATGATGTGCCGGATTTGGCCAGTATTGGAATTTTCAGCCTTCACCAAGCTCTTTAGCTCATCCCAGTTATCATTCACACCTTCTTCTATGGTGCGAAGACATATTTGCTGAAACTTTAGTATCTTATCTATATCTAGTTTGTCCACAGCCTTTGACACTCTGTACAAATTATCATAGACTATCAGCAACGTATCTACAGAAGGGATTATCACATCTTCAGCAGACTCTTTTTTTGTCCAATGTATCCCATGTTCGGCGGTATCGGCCTCGGTATCTATAAGCTCCTGTAACGTCATGCTGAGTGTATGCAATGACTTCGAGACCATTTCCTCTCCGTTGAGATACGTTTGCTTCTGTATTCGTTTTGGTTCTGGCAAGTACGGCTCGTCCAAAGAATGCTTATCCAGTCCGATATACGAAGAGTGGTATGGGGATGAGTTTTCCGCACTTTCTGGCTTGATTCCAAGAAAATAAAGCTCCTTTTCGTATTTTCGCAAGTACTTTTCGTTATGTCTTATTGTCGATTCTTTGTCCTCGTAATTCTTTCTAATAGATAGCCTTGAGTTGTTCTGATATGTTTCAAGAGGGAGTAGCATGGAGTCTAGAATATCATCTTGTTCTGCAAATATCCTGCTCTCTAGTGGCGGTAGTGTGGGATTTTCATAATTCGAGTTACTTTGCAACTTTCGGGGCATTTTAAACCTAATTGAGTCCAATTCGTCGTCGTGGTAGTTCTTGAGCTCATTGATGACGGCGTCGATTATACCCTGATTTTTTTCAGGATCCTGGTTAATACTATCTCGCACCTGCCTTATGGAACTATGGCTAGTCATATCAAAAGACAGATCGACTGGCGAGACTGCAATGCTGTTAATACCAGTTAGCTGGGCTAGGTCCTGCTTGGGGATCAAGTGTAGTAGAGGCGTCACGCTGAGCGCCTCGCGCAAATCTTCGGGGTGCCGTTCCATGACTTGAAAACCCTCTTGTATGTATATTATCAGTGCATTCGCGTTACCGCTTGTTGTATGCCTCCTATGGTGCTTCGCTTCTTGCCTTAATCTACAGATCAAAGTTGCAAATAGCGGCTGCGTCACGTGGATTTCTCAAAACAAGTATAATCAGAAAATAAGTATACTTCATATATTGACTACTATATCAGAAACATATGTAGTTGTACTTATATAGTCATGGCCATTGGTGTAAAGTGAGCTAAAACTCTCATGCATTACAATTAATACTTGTAGATATATTTCATACTTATTTCACAAGCTCTACTATTTTACAGGTATATATAGTTTTCTGTGAACTAGGTTTATATAGTTTTTTTCTGTTATACTAGATTTAGGAACTGGCGCTGAATTACATTTATAGGTAGAGCTGCTATACTAATGAATTTTAGCATAAAATCAAAGACTTGGCGTATACTCCACTTATAACGAGTTGTGCAGAATTATTTGGCTGCGAAATTTGAAGTATTTAGTGGATTTTGAACTTCTATTCCACTGTACAATAGTGAAGCTACATGTTGAATTATAATATAACTACATTAGAGGCATGATAGTGCTACGCAAGTATGTTGTGAAGCTATCTTAGGTATGTCACAAGTGAAGCTCTATTAGTATGATATGAAAGAAAGCACGTACAGTAGAAAGTAAGCTCATAGCAAGCTCTATTTGGTAATAGGAAATTTATGACAATACTAGGCAGAAAGTAAGCTCATAAAGTAAGCTGTGTACTACAGGTATATATTGTAGTTTCTATATTTCAGTATGATTGTGAAGATCTACCACAGTATGATATAGTGAATCGTACTATTACAGTATGATAATGAAATTCATACTGTAGCTAGGACTGATAAACATTTACTATATCATAGGTCTCATATAAACTGGAGCCTACTATATTACAAGAATAAAAGTAATCTATATTACAGTATGATACATAATGTCGCCATTAGTTTCGTGAATAGGTGGTTAATTGCCAGTTGGTTTGTAAGTTAGTTAGTTGTAAATTGTTAGTTTGGTTAGTTAGTTGTAAGTTGTCAGTTTGTTTAGTTAGTTGTAAGTTGTTAGTTTATTAGTTTTGTTGGTTTTGTTGGTTTTGGTTGTTTCTGTTGTGGGGAGAGCCAGGGAGAGGAGGAGATGACGACGGCATTCTGGGCGTGGTCAGGCCCGACAACGGCGACATATTCACCCCCGAGATCCGCTGCTGCTGCTGCTGTTTCTGGATCATGGCTCTTTTCCTCTGCTCATACTCTAGCTTCGACATACTATTCATATCAAGCGACTCTCCGTTCGGACTCTTTCTTTGAAAGTTCTGGTTCGGGTTAAGCTGTTGCTGCTGCTGCAATTGCTGCTGCTGGGCCGTCTTTGCAGCCTTCAACATCTGGAGCTGGTTCCGCTCCTGGGGCGTCAAAGTTGCGATTTGAGGCTGTTTATGAGGCTGTGAACTACTGGGTCTAAACTGGTTAGAGCCCGAGGCTACTGGCTGGCCCGCTCTTTGCTGCTGGTTATACCGTTCCTGCTGCTGTTGCTGGAGATTGGCCAAGTACTGCGCTGCTAGCTTGGTCACTTGTTCTTTGCTAAAACCAGGGTTTTTCTGCTGAATAGAGTTGATAATAGCCGAGACCTGCGCCGGAGCAAAGTGGATCCGCAGCTTGGTGGCACCACCATTTTGCAGCTGAGAACTGCTGGGTTGGACCTGCTGCAACAGTGGATTTGGAGTCTGCTTGAGAGGCTGGCTGGGTGCTGGAGAAGCATTTCCTACCGGTTTATTGAGAGCCATGTTCTGCATCATCGAAGGGCTATTGACCTGACTGGTGCTGCCTTTGGCCTGCTGGTTCTGCTGGTTCTGCTGTTGCATTAGCCTGCGCTGCTTCTGGATCTGTAGAAGCTGTTGTACCTGTTCTGGAGTGTATGGAGTGCCGTTAGGTGTGGTAGGTCTCTTGTTAGGAATAGGCATATTGTTGGGTCTTTGACGCTGCTGCAATGACTGGGCCAGCTGCTGTGATTGTGGAGTCACACTGGAAGACGCTTTGTTGTTGTCAAGAGGCACTCTTTGCTGCGGTCCGATATTGTTGTTGGCTGATTGTGAGGGTGTTCTTTGGTCGTTAAGTTGCTGCTTTTGCTGCTGTGCTACAGCTGCCATCATACGAGATCTGGTGGCTTGCTGGTTCAAATATGCCTCTTGAATGGTCTTGTCTCTTTCAAACTTCAACTTCGAAAGCTCGGCCGGCGTTGGAACCCGATCTACAACCCGTTTGGTGCCCGTAGCATTGAAGTTCGACACCGTAGTTTGGCCGGGAACAGCAGCAGTGTTGGAAGATTCGCCCGTGGTTCTTCTGTTATTGATCTTGGTGGCTGAAATCTCCCGCTTCTTCATACATTTTCTCATAGCATCAAAGAGTGAAGCCCACCTCAATCTTCTGTGGCCTCTTTGAATGGATTCCGCTCCTACACCCAAGGGAGAAATTCTTCTTTTGGTCGTCAGCTGCGCCTTGTGGGCATGTTCTAGCCATTGCTGGGCATGGTACGAATAAACACCTTTCATGTCGCTGAACTGGAACTTTTCATTCAACTGAATGTACCTTTCAAAACACTGCCACGGCGTTCTTCTTTCTATATTTGACTCGTACCTTTTAAGACTCGAAACCGACGCCAGCAAATGCTCCGATATCAACTCCCAGTTGAAACAAAACTCCGCCACGTAGTGAATCAAATATTTATCGTCTTGAGGTAACCAAATCGTAGGCGATCTATATTCGATATTCTTGATTAACGGAGGTTTTGGAGGTTTCAAGTAGTTGAAACGACGGTGCGATTGGAACCCAAAAAGCCCTTTTTGGTACTCTGGGGGCCCACTGGATTTGCTGGTTTTGGACTTGTTATTATTGGAAGCTTCCTTTACGACGATCTTGAACCAGTCGTCATCATCGTCGAACGGATGCAAAAGTCTGGATACAGGCACCAATGGCGAATCCTTTGGTTTCAACGCTGGAGTCGACCCGAGTTGGCTCGAGTCGTTAAAGACGGAGAATTTCGGCAAGTTCTTGATGATAGACTGGTCGATTCTCTTCATATTGTTGATATCAATATGCAACTTGAACGGGCTTCTATCTTCTCTTTCAGTAGATGTACGAATATCGCAAGCATTGACAGTTTGGCCAAAAATAAGAGGTGTTTCTTCAGGAGCAGCATCTTTGGAAGAATCCTTGGTTAGCAAGCTCACATCAATAGCTTCCGTTTCAGGTGTCTTAATATCAGCCCCTGCATCAGAAACCGCGATTTCTTCAGTCTTTTCGTCTACTTCCATATTCTCTTCCTTTTCTTCTTTGATTTCTTCCTCTTTCACTTCTGGTTCCTCTGGGAGATGTACTATCGGCTTTCTCTTTATACAAACAGCCTTTCCGTGAACCCAATAGTCCTTGACTGCTTGTGCCATAATAACACAACACGCCTTCTTGAATTTAGCCCCTTCTTTGAAATCTTCCGACATCCACTTTGCTTCGTGCAATAAGTTATCCCAGTGAAAAGTGTACTTCTTAGTCTTCTTTGCGTAGGTAAAAGGATCATAGAACCTCTGTGGTTGTCTCAACGACCACTTTCCCTGTCTTTTCAACTCTTCTATACGAGAATACAACACAGCGATCTTTCCTTCCAACAATGCCAACTCGAAGTTGTCTGTCATCAACACCTTGTGGCTTCCAAGAAGGAGCTTTATCAACGGCAATGTTTGGGTTAAATAGTATAATTCTGCCAATGACGATACCGAGTGCGGTTTGGTGGGATAATGTTCGGGTATAGATAAGATTTCCAACTCGCTTATATCTCTTTGTAAGAAACTATCGATCTCTTCTTGGGTGACTTCTTCTTGAGTTTTTATGGACTTGACGGCAGATGGCTTGGCCGGCTTGGTGGTGAAGGTGGATGTGGGTCTGGTGATTCTATTATTGGGCTTAAACACCTTCCTAGACTTGGTCTTTTCCTCAACTGGATCAGCTTCAATCTTCCTCTTTACGCCTGTAGCGATGGGATGAAAAATGGACTTTTCAATGTTCTGACTAAGCTGGGATGCAAAGGTATCGTTCTCTCCCTTGGAAACAAGCGATTTAACATCGAAATCCTTATCTATTTCAATAAAGTTTGCTGCAAAGTAACTCTTAGTAAGCTCATCCTGTTCTTTGTCTTTGTCAAACGGCTGCTCGAGCAATGGGTCTGTGAATAATCGGTGAAGCTCATCGAGCTTGGAAAGCCTCGTATCAAACAACAGACCCAAGTTAGCCATAATTAAATCAATTAATAGCTGGTCTATGCTTATAGGTAGACTGTTTATACCCTTTGATTCTTCTCGTGATATACATGTTGTATGTCACGTGAGTATGGCGTGACCAACGCCAACATCACCATACAAGGTAGGACATGCCAGAGTGGAGAGTACTGACAATAGCAGTATATAGATATAACGATGTGATGATTCTAGACACCACATTGGTGCTTTCTTGCAGTCTCGGTGCGCCAGGGACCTCACATTTATAGTTTGATTACTTCAGGGTTCTGGCCATGGCTCATAACCTACCTACCTACTCACCTACCTGAACTCTACTCTACTAATTCGTTGATTACTGTCTAATTAATTATTATCTTACATTAGACCGGTTATCAGTGTTCTCCGATAGAGCTAATAATATAAACTACGCATGACGTTGGGTGGCTCAAGTAATTTTTCCGAGATGTATTTTTCAACCAGATAAGAAATTAATAGTGTGGAGCACCAAAAATATAAAGTGGCCAATTAGTCATGAAATATTTCATTATTTACAGTTTACTGGCACTTGACTAGATACTATGGATTTCTCTACGTTTGAGGCTCAGAGCCCGGCTCACAATGATTTCCGCAGTGATACCTTCACCACGCCCACCATGTCCATGATCCAATCGTTAACCAACACCACTTTAGGTGACTCAGTGTACAAAGAAGACGGTGCTACAATTGAGTTGGAAAAGAAGGTGGCAGAGCTTACAGGCAAAGAAGCAGGTCTCTTCTGCGTAAGTGGTACCCTTTCCAACCAGATCGGCTTGCGTTCCAACTTGTTCCAGCCTCCACACAGTGTTCTCTGTGACCAGCGTGCCCACGTCTTTATCAATGAAGCTGGAGGACTTGCTACGTTGTCACAAGCCATGGTCCATACTGTGATTCCTGCCAATGGAAACTACTTGACTTTGGAAGATATCAAGCCAAACTACGTGCCTGATGACGGCGAAATCCACGGTGCTCCCACCAAAGTGATTTCGTTGGAAAACACCTTGCACGGAATAATTATGCCAATTGAAGAGATCAAGAGGATTTCTCAATTCTGTAAAGAGAACAACGTCAGGTTACACTTGGATGGTGCTAGACTTTGGAATGCCTCTGCTGCTACTGGTATTTCAATTAAGGAATATTGTAGCTACTTTGATAGTGTATCGCTCTGTCTTTCTAAGTCTCTTGGTGCACCAATTGGCTCTGTCTTGGTTGGAACAAGGACCTTGATTGAAAAGGCCAATCATTTCAAAAAGCAGAACGGTGGTGGGATCAGACAAAGTGGGCTTTTGGCTAGCATGGCTATGGTTGCAATCGATGAAAACTTCTCCAAGTTGGCAGTGACTCATCAAAGAGCTAAGGAAGTGGCTGATTTGTGCAAAGAATTGAACGTAAAGTTGGTCAGTCCGGTTGATACCAACTTTGTCTTTATAGATTTTGCTGCTAGTCATATGGACCCAAACTTGGCCCTGACTTTGGCTGAGAAATACGGCATCAAAATCTATACCAGTCGTATTGCGTTCCACTACCAGATCTCGCAAGAAAGCTTTGAGGCATTAAAGAGGGTCATTCGTGAGGTCCATCAAGATTCTTTGGTCAATCCGTACCACGGAGAAAACAAGGCAGGATATCAATAAGATATATTCCACGGTATTCTTTCAATTTTCTATGGAGTTTAATATAATTATGCTTCCTATAAGTTTTCTCTACACTCTTTTATTGGCTCACCGGTGTATTGCAATTAATTATGTAGCTGTATCACTTTTGGTTGTATTAGTTTCCACTTTAGCGGGCTTCTTTTCGCTTTCATTCTCTTTAGCGGGCTTCTTTTCGCTTTCATTCTCTTTAGCGGGCTTCTTTTCGCTTTCATTCTCTTTAGCGGGCTTCTTTTCGCCTTCGTTCTCTTTAGCGGGCTTCTTTTTAGGCTTTTTCTTTTTCTTGGGCTTTTCTTCACCGTCAGGTTTCTTTGGATCCAGAGCTTCAGCGATCTCTTTTTTCTGACTTTTATCTACACCGCCTTTCTGCTCATTTGGCTTATCCTTTTCTTCATTCTTGGCAGCTTTGGCCTTTTTCTTTCGTTGCTTCTTAATCCTAGTACTCTGCTCGTCACCTTCAATCTTTTTCTCTGCGCTTCCTTCTGCCTTTTTCTCTGTACCTCCTTCTGCACTTTTCTCTACGGTGGCTTCATTATTCTTTTCCTCCTTTTTCTCTTTAGCTTCTTTCTTTTCCTTTTTACTCTTCTTTTTGGGTTCACCGGCTTCCTTCTCTTTCTTTTTCTTCTTCGACTCGGGCTTCTCTTTACTTGGTTTAGCTTTAGCCTTTTCTGCTTTGGCCTTTTTGGTCTCCTTTTCCTTTTCCTTCTTCTTCTTTCCTGATTTAAGGTCTTTGATCACTTTCATCAAATCAAAGTCCCCATTTTCAAGTGTTTCTTTGAACTTTTGGAAGATGGGGTTTTCCTCCAAAGTACGTCCTTTCGGCACGTTCTGACTCGGCAACGGAGGAATTGAGCTGGTTATGGATTTTTCTATCATGGGAATATGTTGATCTTCAGTTGCTGGCTCCAAAAAAGGTTTGCTTGCTAGACTTGACGTGAACTCATTGGCAAATGTCTTGTTTTTGAACTTGAAGTATGCTCGAGAATATGTAGGGTTTTCATAAAGCTTGGTGGGAAGATGACCTTGGACGTAGTAAGAGCCCATTATTCCGGCAGGATTCTTGTAGTAGTTGTTTAATTGTGAGTTGAATTCATTTTCCAGGAGATTTGGTGGAAGTAGCCTTAATTCTATCTTTATTGCATCGTCCAGCTTGGTTGAAGTGGATGAGGAAGTGGCAGAAGTAGAAGTATCACCCAGTCCAGATGAAGGCGGTGCAGTTGTAGGCGGTGGAACACTATGCTCAACACTATGCTGTGTCTCCTTTGCTGGATCTTCAGATATCCTGGGATGTCTAGGAGTATCAGATATGGAAGTCATTTTAGTATGGGTGGGTCTGAAACTTGTTGGTCAAATGCAAAGTCTTTATATGGAAGATTACTCTCTCACTTTGTCTTATATATGTTAAGTATGTCTTGAGTATATAATTAATGGGCTTGTATGTGTTTTAGGTGTTATTACTCTCATCAGTAAAGCTTAACTGGAAATTTGGAAAGTCGCAAAAAAAAATCAACTCTGACATTTTAGATCTACTAGTTGGAGTGTATTGCGATGGAGGTGGCTAGGAACTACCTTAACGAAGTGTCTGAAGCGTCCAAAAGACCTCAAAGCGAACAAATCACACGTATCACGCAGCTCCTCAACCTAAATCCCCAAATTAACCCTGCTATAGTAAAGCTAAACTCAGTCCAGTCGTTGATAGATACCAACCAAATCAACATCGACAATTTCAATATATACAACAATGAATGGCTAGCATTTGAAGAGCTTCTCCTCAGCTTCATCAGACTCAGCAACCAACTCAATCCCTGGTCGGCATTACAGTCGTTGGATCTTTATACGACATATTTGAATGAACTTTCAGTGGCTTTCAACAACAATAATAGAGGTTACTTGTTGAGTTACTTGATACGAGATTCCATTGATATCATCTTGCCATTGCTGATAAAATTGGATTTCCAGCTATATTTCAAGGAATTCAGAACCAGGCCCAGATTGACGTTTTTGGCGTCGGTGCTCTTCAAGATATTCAACAATATAAGGTCTCAAATCAACGACACCAACCAGCTCAAAAAGACTATAATACTCTATGTCAGCAACAAGTTGTGTTTGATCTACTTCAAGATCGATAATCCGTTGCTATGCCGCAATATCTTTTCCAACATGAACAATGCCAATTTAAACTTCAAGTCGTTTCCAAAGAGAGAACAGATACAGTACAGATACTACTTGGCGCGATTCTACTTGATCAAAGACCAATTGACGGACAGCTTCTCGCATTTGCAATGGTGCTTGTTGAACTGCCCCGTTCAAATGACTCGCAATTTGCAGATGATTCTCAAATACTTGCTTCCCGTGAGCTTGGTGATTGGCAAGATCCCCAACTTCAACTACATAAGCCAGGTGGCAGGCCAATCTCTGATGATTCTGATGTATGCTTCGCTAGCCGCAGCATTGAAAAATGGCGATTTGGGCGGGTTTGATGCCGTGATCTCCCAAAACTACACCTACTTAAAAGACCAAGATCTACTCTTGTTGTTAGTGCATAAATCCCGACTCATATTGCTAAGAAACCTCGTGCGAAAAGTGTGGCATATAAGTGGCCAGCCATCCAATCTCGACTACGATATAATAGGTGCTTCATTAAAGGTCTCATTGGGGAACCAGCTCAACACATCCATGCTTCCAATGATCCAAAATTCAAACCAAATTGACGATTACTTAATAGAGAACATTTTCATAACACTCATCGATCAAAACCTCCTCAAGGGAAAACTTTTTCCCAGGCTCCGAAAGGTTGCTTTGAGTAAAACAAATGCATTTGCCAAGATAGACGATATATACTTTACGAGGTTCAGAGGAAACTCCAGAGCGGATAGCTGGATGGATTAATACGTAGTACTACAAATAAATGAGTGGTTAGTCATTTACGGCTGCAAATCCTAGCTGCGAACTTTACTGCCGTTTTTTTAAAACATTCTAATGCGTATATTTAGAATAAGTATGACATCGGACTTTATTCACCGCCGAGCCTGGAACGCGTGGTTAGAAGTTGCAAATTGTGTGGCTCACAAACTGGCCCTCCTATACTAGTTCACACAAGTGGAGGCGGCAGTTGAGGGGATGATCGTCTAAGTCTTATTGTCGTTATGCTTTTGTTCTGTTCCTGTCCTTTCCTGTCTTTTGTCCTATTGTAAACACTCGCTATAGACTACCGCTGGAGCCACTCTCGTGTTTGCCGCTAGTCCGCATGTGCCAGAAAAAGAAACCGTGAGGCGAAATGAAATGTCTCCACACTCAAGAAATTTACCGCCTGCACAAAAACAATTCACGCAGCAACACATTTCTTGGGTATGACTGTGGTTGTTTCATAACTTATATAAATAGCAGTTCTAGATCATCATACATGTATATATATAACTAAACACAGTCACCAGTATAGTCGATTACTTCAATAATGTACTGCCCCAATGCCAAAATAAACCCACCCTCCGTAATGACTGCAATGAATGACGTCACGTGGGGACGCGACCGCCTCTCACCCCAGATTTCACTAGAGGCATTACCAGAAGAGGTGCTCAGTATAATTTTGAAGAAGCTTGACCAGCAGGACTTGACATCTTTGGCACAAACTAACCACTTTTTTCATACTAGAGCATGCGAGCGGTTATATGAAAAGATCATTGTTGTAAAAGACCATCATGATGGAGACTTTCTTGAGCAAAGCCAGTACTCGTACCTTGAAATATCCAAGCTTGACAAATTTGTAAGCTGGATGAATGCTGCGAATTTCTCAAAAATAAAGAGAATCATTATTCATCTGCAATCGAACTTGATAACCTATGACTACTACGCTTTATACCAAAAGCTTTTTGATCTTTGGGACCAGGTCCCCAATCACAAGATCACCTTCATAAACTTCGATATCAACAACATTCGTATCAAACAATCGATAAACCAATATGTTTCTAATAGATCCACTCATTTCATAGAAGATGAGAACATCAATTTGCATCAGAATAGCAAGGTGAATAACTTGAAAAACTGGGTGATTTTCGACTTCAATGAATTGTTCGAATTGCCATACAATAGAAATATAGAAGATTTGGATATTTTCATTGAACAGTCGGTCGGCCCAATCACCTTCCCGGAAGTAATTCCTAGAGCGTTGTATGAAAACTTGAGTATGGTGACTGGTTTGTATCTCGATTCACCAACCTCTACCACCCAATTCTTGGAATGCTTCAAACACTTGGAAGAACCCATTATGCACAAACTAGAAAAGTTGTCTATCACTTCTTCCCATTCGTACAAAGATGGCTCGTGCCTTTTGTACTCCTCATTGAGCAAAGTAATTGACGTTCGTACACTAAAAAAGCTTGAAGTCAAGGTCAATTGTATCCACCATGCCTGTTCTTGTATAAGTCAATTTTTTCATGAACTTCCACCTAATCAGCTCAGAAAATTGAGTTTGATAAACTACAAGTCAAGCAACTTAAAGCAAAACTTAATCCAATTTGATGATTTGTTGAGAAGCCCTCATTTCTTCGAGACCATAAGTTCAGTTGAGTCGTTATATATCAATATCAATGATTTGATCAAGCTTGACGGAGGAAATAACCCTAAATTCTCCATCAACAACTTGATCACGCAGACTTCCAGACTCCGCAATTTGCGGGAATTGGTGATCCCTGACTTTTTCAACAATTGGTTGATTAGTTTGGGCTCAGTACTTGAACGTCCTACTATAATTGGAGGCGAATTGCCAGAGCAGGAGAACTATTTCGACTTGCTACTCAACAAGTGTTCCTGTGAGAGATGTAATCAAGCAAGGTTCAAGTTCAAGAAGCTCTCCAATTTCGACTCCAATAACAACTACAAGCACGAATTCAAGAGATCGAATCCTTCGTCAACCTCTCTCATGGATACTGCTTTATCCAACACTGCTTCGTTCGTTGAGTTCAACACGTCGAACCTCCACTTTTTGAATTACTTGATCGCCAATTTGAAGCGCCAATTCATCTACATCAATGAAAATCTATACACCATCAACTCGGTTATTAATTCGAATGAAAAGCCATTTATCGAAAACAAAGAGCTTATCCCATATAACCGGTTATTTTTGCACAACTGTTTGAATCATCTTGTCGGTCGTATCAAGTACAACAATCCAGATCTCAGACTCATCAACTTGGGAGGAATCCGTGTCGAGTTCGACAATGAGCAGAACATAAAGTATCCCTACAACATCTAAAAAAATAATTCGCTAACTAATTCAATTCTATTAATACCATTTGTATAGATTAATATATCTCATTTCCTTGTACGTCACAGCTTATGATCGGTAGAAATTCGTTCATCTTGTATGCAACCGTTTTGATAATTTGTTTTGTGCAGGAATTCAATTTGCAATGTGTCAACTACAACGAGTGAAAAGTTCAGCCGTTACTTAGTCTGAATGAATGGTAATGTCAGGCTCGTCCAATTCGAAGGGGTCTAAAGACTATGTCGCAACTGCGTTAGAAAACTCCAGTACAAGAAAAAGTGCTGGTGGGCTTGTCCGCTCGGGACTAGTCGCTCTCAATATAGCCATCAGAATATACTCGGCTCTCTACATGATCATTTCAGATTGTGACGAGACTTTCAACTACTGGGAACCGCTCAACTTGTTACTTCGTGGATTTGGCAAACAAACATGGGAATACTCCCCAGAATATGCCATCAGAGCTTACACCTATTTAATTCCATATTACCTCGTGGCATATCCCGTTCGCTTCATTGCTGAGAATATCGACAATTTACAGCATGGATACGGATATTACCAGTTCTATCTTCTCAGAATAGTTGCTTTGTGTGGTTTTACAAGCTACCTGGAATTGCTGTTGACAAAGAGTATCGACAAGCACTTAAGTTCACAAGTTGCCAATTGGTACTTATTGTTCTCTTCGGTGGCTCCAGGCATGGCACACGCCGGGGTAGCGTTATTGCCGTCATCCTTTGCTATGCAGTGCAATACGTTGGCCCTTTCCTATGTCATAAGCGCTGTTTCAACCAAGCAAATTTCCAACTCAGTCTGGGCTATTGCGTGGTTCTTAATAGGTGGTATTATAGGCTGGCCTTTTGCGTTGGCTTTGGGCCTTACCTTTGGTCTTTATACCTTATTGCATCCCAAAACTTGGAAACCAGCAACTTTATTAAAGCTTTTGGGAGGTTGTGCTACTGCTTTAGGTTTAATTGTAGGTGTTATTACTGTGATCGACTCCTACTTCTACTCGAAACTTTTACTCGTGCCATTGAATATTGTTTTCTACAATGTCTTTGGCGGAGAGGGCGAAGGGCCTGAGATTTTTGGCGTGGAACCATTTAGTTACTACATAATGAACTTACTGGTCAACTTCAATGTTATTGCTGTTCTTGGATATGTCGGTGCCATTGTGAGCCCGCTAACATCCAGAAAGCAATTCTCAACTTCATTCAACCTTTCTGCACCATTAGCAATTTGGTCTGCCATTTTTTTCAGCCAGCCTCACAAGGAAGAAAGGTTCTTGTATCCAATCTACCCATTGTTAAGTATCAATGCAGCAATATTTACAACTAAGATATTCACATTCTTTAACCAGGTAGTGTCAAAGTTGGTACGTAACGGCAAGCTTGTGCGGGCTTTGAAGATTTCTATTCAATTGGTGTTTACGGTGTCTGTGGTGGTTGTTTCACTTTTAAGGGTAGTAAATCTCGTGGAAAATTATTCAGCTCCATTACGCACATTCGAGCTCATAAGCTCTTTACCTCCTACTAATTCACCCACGACTGTTTGCATTGGAAAAGAATGGTACCACTTTCCCAACTCGTTCTTTTTGCCCGACAATTTCAGGCTCAAATTCGTCAAGAGTGGTTTTGATGGGCTTTTGCCAGGCGATTTCAAGGAACATGTCACTTCCTTGGTCGAAGCTACGTCCTCCATACCCCCAAACATGAATAACAAGAATCTATTCGAAGCTGACAAAGTGGTTGATTTTGGCCAATGTGATTATTATATAGACAACACTGAAGCCTCGAATAGTGAAGAGCCCAGTCTTGTTCAAAACATCAAGGGGTCAATTGAGGTGGTTGACCCAGAATGGCGTCTTCTTGGCTGCAACAAAATCATAGACCCCAACGGTGCCCATTCTGGTATTGGCAGACTACTTTACATTCCCCATGCACTTCGCAGATTCATTCCCTACAGAGTTCAATACTTGGGATTCTGTGCCTTGAAAAAGACCGAGTCTATAGTATAAACAATCAATCTTATATAATATCTACAGCTATACTACATCTACATTATACTATTGACTGAAGTGATACCCTTATGGGTATCACTTTTAACTTAGTGCGCATGCAAATGCGTATTTCGGAGTTTGATTACTCATTTCGTACGACCCTTTTCGCGCGCGCGATCTTGCATCGATTTACCTGCCTCAAATATTCTAGACCAAAATACTGGCTCTTAATTGAACCGCTACGTCATCGGGGTGAGGAACGAGGAAACGAGCTATTTTTGGCAAATAGTAGCCCGAAACTGCCACCATTTGCTTCCGGAAGCTGAGATGATTCCAAGCAAGGTAAGCAACTTATTTGTAGCTCAGTTCTCAGCCCAGTCACAGTTGCAACATTTTGCCAAGATTGCAACATCGCTCACTTTGCATATTAAGAAAAAAGCTACAATCAAATTTTTAGGGTGTTTATTCAAATAAACTGGAAGTATTGGGATCCCCCTAGTAGACCCACCAGAACTTCCATTTTAAAACCTCTCCGGTCCTGTGGTACTGTTTTATGTAGAAAGAGATGTCTAGAATTCGTCGTCAAAGTATTTGCTCAATGCGTCTTTCGATTTTATAAAACCATCTCTAGCTTTTTCCAACGCATCCTGGATAAGGGCTATCCAGAAATCATCACTGCTTTCGTCTGGTATCGACGAGCTTTGTTTATTGTTTGTTCTTTCGGTGTCATTAGTATCATTAGAGGGTTCATAAATGTTATTGTTGGAAGTTTTGGCGGCATCAATGCCTCCGCCTTCTTCACTAACATTTCCGTTATTATAGGCTGGGCTCTGTGCCACATCGTAGTTGTCAAAGTTATGCTTATGCCCATAGTTTTGAATTCTTTCACATTGAGCCAGAATCTGTGTCAAGCCTAAGGCGGCCGCCAGCCCCTTCAAGTAGTGACCCAAGGCCAGAAGTCTTTCCAAGTTTTTCTGTTTTAAATTGTCATCTATCTCTTCGAATGTGTCTATTACTTGGTCCACAAATGTTTGAAACAACGACTTGCTGAACCCTTCTTCGTCTTCATCCATTGCCACGAGTTCGGAGAATACACTCCATTCTACCATGCCAGTTGCCTGTAGCTCTTGGCTCTTCGTGTCGCTCATCCTAATCGTTGTATCTATTCCTTCTTCTTCCACCGAAGCAACTTTTTTAACTTGACGAAACTCCTGAGAGAAAGGTTACACAAAGTTGTCTCGCAGTAGGACGAAAGATTCAGGGCTTCTGTTTCTTTGACAAAGAGAATCTAACCGAGATAGTAATGAGTATCCTGTATTGTAGAAAATAGTCGAACCCCTAGCTCACCTTCCTTCTTCATATGGGGTGGAAACGGTTCCTGATATGTTGTTTGACTCGAAACTGCAAATAAATTTTATTGTGAGCACCGAGGGTTCTTCGCCGAAGGGATACGTTACAACTTCGGTTTCGGGGAAATAAGTTGAAATAAATACTACTACAGTTGATGAACTAGCTCGCATGTGGTTTAGGGGAAACGCAACAATTACGTAGGTCAAACTAAATATTCACTAATGCTCTTCAAAGGGCCCCGTTGAGGGGTCAGAGAGACTCATGGCTAGTGGGGCTCAACAATCTGGAATTGGAGTGACGTTTACTCAATTCAAACTCCGCACTGAAAATGGCCAGTCAACTTCATGCACTAATTTTTTAGGCCGCGCTGCATGTTAAGACCAAACCAATTGGAGATCTTTTTCTCTAACTTTGAAGCTTATACTTTCCCCACTTGCAGAACCATGTTGACTCGTCATGTACCTTATTCTGATATAGTTCTAGATTGCTCAAAGCAGCTCCGGCTATTCCAATCTTAGTTGATTTTGAATGCTAAATAATGCGCGATCCCGTACCTTCAAAAATAATTAGTGAGCCAGCCGCTACATGCATTACCCGATCGGCGATTATCTCCAGGCCGTTTTAATTGAAGTGCCAATGAGATAACGACCGGTCTCCATCATGGCAATATACGAAGATAACAACGCGTTCGTGTCACCGATGCGTGCCACTGATTCTTGACCACCCCACTAATCGCATGATATAACTTCTGTAAAATATTTGTATTGTCTCATTTAAAATAGAGTTTATGCCAATAGAAAGGAAAATTAGACAATTTGAGGAAAAGAGGCTGAAATGATTCAATGGCTCTACAGAACGCGCTTTCCAAAAGACAATTTGTCTGTTGATATGTAAACCCGGAACAATTCAACACCAAGAAAACTGTTGAGATGACTTGCTTACAAATGAAACCCATGAAACAGTAGGTTAATCCCCCCGGAAAAAGATCATATGTCACATCCCTAAAGTGCGGGCTTTCTCGATTGGGATTGTCAAGCAGTTGATGAGGACGATGAGCCCTGGCCATTATGATGTCACAGCTCCAAACGTCGCATAAATGTATTACGTAAGATCCTCTTTGACTTCACTCAATTAAGGTTATAGGGCTAACTATGGCATGGACCCTTCTAGACATCAATTGCTTGCGCTTTGCAACCGGTCGAGCGTTACAATGAATGATACGGTCTAATTGTCTATTACAATCTATTTATTTTAAGCTGTAAGTTCATACAAGTCCCCTAATTTGTCAGCGTAGTAAGTAGGAGCCACATCTTTATCCTGAGCCTTCACGTTCTCCTCGGTTTCAATACCGGTAAGAACAAGCAAAGTATCGAGGCCTCCATCACGGCCAAATTTCATGTCAGTGTTGAGTCTGTCGCCAACCATCAATCCCTTCTTAGGTTCAGCCTTGAGTCCCGGATTATCCACCTTTATGGCATTGAGCATTGACTGATTTGGCTTTCCGCAGATTGCATCAGGTCTTCTTCCACTTGCAAATGCAACGGTTTCGATAATTGAGCCTGCACCTATCAAAAGCTTATCTTTGGTAGGAAAGGTTGAATCAATGTTGGTAGCAATGAAAGGAATTGATTTGTTGTCTTTCAAAAGGTATTGCATGGTAACCGAAAGAGCCAAGTAGTTGACGGTGGTAGCTAAACCAGCAACCACGGCACCAACATCATTATCCAAGTTTGTCAAGAGTTCATGGTTTTGATCGAACTTGACACCGTCGGCACTTAACCTTGGGTCAGTTCCTCCTATGGTGGTGTATCCCAACTCTTGTAACTCCTTTTCAATGCCTGCTTCTCCCAACACCCAAACCTTTTTATCTTTTGGTAACTTCAATATCTTCTCCACGTACACGGCAGACGCATAGGATGAACCAAAGACTTCGTCTTTTTTGATTCCTGAAATACCGATCTTTTCAAACTTGCTCAAATAGTCATCTCTAGATTTGGTGGAATTGTTTGTAACAAATAAAACAGTTTTGTTCTTCAGCTTTAATATGTCTAAAGTCTCACTAACTTTTGGCAAGATATGATCTCCACGCCAGATCACACCATCACAGTCGAACAAGAAATAATCGTAGTTGTCGAATATTTTGTTAGCAGCTTCTCTAGTGCTGATCTTTTCTGACATCTCTGTGGTTCTGGTTTAGCAATGTGGTGTGATAATTCCTCGTGTTGAGGATTTCAATAAAGTGGATTTAAATTACGTACTGTATACAGCCAAATATCGGAGTATCTACACCCATTTATATTTCTTGTACAACTACGGCATGCAGTATAACGTTCCCGCTGCTGTGGAAGCAGCCATTGATATTATTGTTTCAGTTAGAGTGAATGTTTCCTATTGTGGGTCGAGTTGTTGTCCTACTGCTCCAATATGAATTACGCTCTTTTACACTACTACACTCTAGGTTCTCTTGAAATATCAATTTCGTGAACTTGTAAGTATATTGACAAATATAAAGGTTACAATTGGCAGTTTTGGATATGTCTGACGCTTAACCCTTAAGTCGCAAGAGGCAAAATCGTAGCGTGCCAATCAAATTAGAAGGTAGAGAAAAATTTCAACATGATTTAATTGAACTTGGTTCAATTTATGCAGAATTATCAACCATGGATGCAATAATTTAATACTGTTCTATCGTCACATGTTTCCTAAGGATTGAGGATGCACTGATGATACAACATTTTTATAATATAGCCAAAATTTCTTGCATATTATGGCAATTGTTTCGGTCTGTTAGAAACTCTTTAACGAGTAGATGGGTCCGCACCAGCAGTGTACTTGGGGAAACGGAACTTGGACTTGTCGTTGTAGATTTCCTCATCGAACTTGGCTTGGTTTTCAGGGCTCATTGATTCACGAACCAAGTCTTGTCTTCCCTTTTCGGAAAAGTATCTTCTAGCCAAGTTTCTGTCTTCTTCAGCCAACAATAAAGGTTCCAAGTAGAATCTTGCCCATTGTTTTTCCCTGCTTAATTCACGTTGTTCATTCACACCTTGATAGTATCTGTAGAATCCCAAAGAGATCAACCCAGTGATACCCCAGAAATAAATAGAAGGTCTGAAACCACGAGATGGAAGATTTCTCTTCCACTGAACAGGCTCGTATCCTCCAATAGGTGGTAAATCTTGCATCTTATGTCTATCTCGTACTTCTATGTGTAGCAGCGTTTCTTGAGCTGATTTTTCGCTACATTTCGTGGGACTTCATTGGGCAAGTTTGTGGTAGGAGCACGACCCTGCTATTTTTCATAATCCTAAAATGCGCCCAATACTAATTTGCAGCCTACTGAAGAGTTTCTTCACACTTTTAAATAGTTCTATGTTAAACTTGTATTTGTAGCTTAGTATACACGATTACTTGATGTCGAAAATTGGTTTCAATTTTTTGATCAAGAGCCAGTCATCTCTCGAAACAGTGTCACGGAAAGCAGGATCCTTCAAAGTGTCGATGGATCTACGAGAAACCAAAGAGTATAAGTTGTCTGATTCGTCAACATGTCTACCCCATACTGGTTGAGCAGCTGAAGGATTTTCCAATCTCATAGCAACACCAGCGTTGGTTTGTCCCTTCTTGACAGAGGTCAATGATTTGTGATTAACTTCCAAAGATGTAACCTTACCCAACACCATGACATTTGGAGTGTTGGTGGCAGGATCTTGACGTACCGCACAGATAGGAGTTCCGATTTTAACAGTACCCTCGATAACGTCAACACCAATGATCATTGGGTTACGCTTGTTAATGATTTGAACAGTCTTCAAAACACATGGAAGAACAGCATATTCCATATGTTCCTTACGACGTTGTTCACGTAACTTTTCTTGGTATGCGGTAAATGCATCGAACAAATGATAAATGATATCAGCGTTGAAAATCTTGATCTTCTGTTCTTCGGCGTATTGTTCAGCTTCTTTGTCAACCTTGACATCGAAACACATCATTATAGCCAATTCTGGTGCTTTCTCCAACATGGTACATGCCTTCATGACATCTCTCTTGTAGACAGGTCCTAAACCGATAGACATAACAGGAATCTTCATGTCCTTCAAGAAATCCAACAAGGCTTCCAAAGAACCCAAAGTAGAGGCTTGAACAACCACACCCTTACCACTGGTGTCGACAGAGTCCAATAATCCGGTCAAATCATCCATAACCTCTTCCATGATCTCGTCTTCATCGTCGTCTTCGCCGACAACGATCAATCTGGAACCAGCAACGGCCTTTTCCAAGTCGTTGGCGGCAATCTTAACACCGAGAGCAGCCTTGACTTCTTTGTGGTGGACATATTCAGACTTTATACGTAATTCACGAGATGGCGGAGGTGTCAAAAGTGCTCTTATGTTTGTCGCTATAGGACCATTCAAACCACACAAAACAACACGATCGCCTTCTCTTAAGATACCGTTGGATAAAACAACATCGATGGTGTAACCGAAACCTTCCACAACCTTGACTTCCAAGATAGTAGCTTCCACCTTACTCAAGTACATCAATTGCTTAGACATTCTCTTTTGGGTCAATTCAAGCAATAACCATAACAAATCTGGAACACCTTCACCAGTTACAGCTGAGGTAGGAACAATGGAAACGTACTTGGACATGTTCTTGTTTTGGAAGTATAATTCAGAGTTCAAACCTTGTTCAGCTAAAGCAACCTTGATTTGCTCGTATCTGTTTTGGAATTCTGCTTGAACAGAAGCCTCTTGTTTAGCATAAGAGTCTCTGAATGAGTTGTTAGGAATGGATTTCCAGTCGTATAATCTATCAATCTTGTTCAATGCTACAACGAATGGTGCTTTTCTGTCTCTCAACAATTTGATAGACTCAATAGTTTGTGGTTCTAAACCATGCATAATGTCAATCACCAAAATAGCGATGTTACATAAGGAGGACCCACGAGATCTTAAGTTGGTGAAAGACTCGTGACCTGGAGTATCGATGATAAGAAGACCTGGAACATCGAAGGTTTGCTTTTCGTAGTTAGCCATAACTTCAGTCTTTTTCTTGATAGCATCAACTGGGAAGTATGTGGCACCGATTTGTTGGGTAATACCACCAGCTTCACCACCTTGCACATTAGTTTGACGGACTTTATCCAATAACTTGGTTTTACCGGTATCGACGTGACCCAAAATACAACAGATAGGAGAACGCAAGTCCGATTGCGAGGAGGCAACACTCTTTTGAGCAGCACTCTTTTGAGCAGCCAATTCCTTCTTTTTGGCTTCTTCTTTAGCAAGGGCTTCTGCCTTGGCAGCAGCTTCTTGTTTGGCCTTTTCTTCGGCCTCCTTTGCTGCTTTGGCTTCTTCTGCTGCCTTCTTTTCAGCCTCTTCAGCTGCTTTCTTGGCATCATCATTTATTTGAGCATCGGATTGTAAAGACTCTTCGTCCAATGCTGTTTCCCAGTCGTCTGCAACGGCTTCTTCTGCTGCTGCTTGCTCCCAGTCATCGAGTAAGTCTTCTTCTCCGCCCTCTTCAGCTGTATCCTTGGGCTTTTCAGCTTTTTCGACAGTTTTTTGAGTAAAGGTCTTTGGTTTGGTTGACTTCTTCTTGGTGTAAACAACCTTCTTAGGTTTAGGCTTTTCTTCTTCATCTTTGTTCATCAATCCGGCAACCTTAACGTTTCCGGCTTGTAACAATTGTTCACGACGACGTTCTTGTAATTTCTTTTCTTCTTTCTGTTTTCTGGTGAGCAATTTACCTTCCGCTTTCAATTGTTCTTTCTTCAATCTTTCCTTCTCTTTCTTGATAGCTCTGGCAGCTTCTCTCTTGGCTTCTTCTTCAGCAGCCAATCTTTCGTTTTCTAATCTCTTCTTTTCTTCTTCTTCTTCCAAACGACGGTTTTCATCTTCAAGCTGTTTCTTCAATTCAAGTTGACGTCTTAATGCAGCAATTGCAGCAGGAACTTTCTTACCTCCTTTCTTAGGTTTAGATTCTTCGACTGGTTTAGATTTTTCAGAAGATTCAGTGGCTTCCACTTCTGGAGTAGGAGATTGCGAAGATGCACTGGTAGCATTTTGTTTGTTTGCTTCCTTGATCTGCTCTTTTTTAGTAGCCTGTTGTGCCTTCTTCTTTGCTGCTTGCTCCTTCTTCTTTTGCTTTTCGGCTTCCTTCTTTAACTTTTCTTTCTCCTTCTTGGATAAGACTTTTGGTCCATCCTTTTTGTTTTTGTCTTCTTGAACTTTCTCTTCCTTCTTTTGCTTTGACTTTCTGATAGAACTCAAAAAGTCTGCAGAAGCCTCAGCGTCATCCGCATCTTCAGATGGGGTAGCCTCAGATGGGGTTCCTTCAGTAGTGCCAAATTCCTCAGATTGAACTGATTCTTGAACCGGGTCTTCTTCATCCCAGAAGTCTCCTCCGGCTTTTGCTCCCTTATTCTTTTTACCCATCTCGTTTAACTTGTTAGGTTGGTTTAGTGAGCAACTGTTAAGTTAAAGAGTCAACCGATTTAGGTGAAATTTTTTCATACTGATTCTGTTGTTATCGCACGACTTTTTTTTTCAAAGATCATCAAGCTGCAATTTAAAGAGGTGGAGAGAGAAAGAGTAGCTTACAACTTGTCCTTCTTTAGTTAAACCTATTTTTCAAAGATGACTACCGTTGAGAAAATCAAGGCCATCGAAGATGAGATGGCCAAAACCCAAAAAAACAAGGCTACCTCGTTCCATTTGGGTCAACTTAAAGCTAAATTGGCCAAATTGAGAAGAGAACTTTTATCAGACAGTTCCTCCGGTGGTGGTGGTGGTGGCGCTGGTTTCGATGTGGCAAGAACAGGTGTAGCAACTATTGGATTCGTCGGATTTCCTTCAGTGGGAAAGTCTACCTTGTTGTCTAAATTGACAGGTACCCATTCTGAAGCAGCCGCATATGAGTTTACCACATTGACTACTGTTCCAGGTATAATCAAATATAAAGGTGCCAAGATCCAAATGTTGGATTTGCCAGGTATTATAGAAGGTGCTAAAGATGGTAAAGGTCGTGGTAAACAAGTTATTGCCGTTGCAAGATCCGTGAATCTTTTGTTCTTGGTCTTGGATGTCAACAAACCATTGCACCATAAGAAAATCATTGAATACGAATTAGAGGGAATGGGTATTCGTCTTAACAAACAGCCACCTAACATTGTAATTACCAAGAAAGAAAGAGGTGGTATTAATATTACATCGACAATGCCATTAACTCATTTGGATAATGATGAAATTCGTGCCGTCATGTCTGAATACAAGATAAACTCTGCCAACATTGCTTTCCGTTGTGACGCTACCGTTGACGATTTGATCGATACTATTGAGGCAAAGGGAAGAAGATACATTCCTGCCATCTACGTTTTGAATAAGATTGACTCGTTCTCTATTCAAGAGTTAGACTTATTGTACAAAATCCCAGATGCTATTCCTATCTCTTCAGGAAATGGCTGGAATTTGGACGATTTGCTAGAAATGATGTGGGATAGACTTAACTTGGTCAGAGTTTATACCAAGCCTAAAGGAAGGTTACCTGATTTTAGTGAGCCTGTTGTCTTGAGATCTGAGAGGTGTACAGTTGAAGATTTCTGTAACTCCATTCACAAGTCTTTAGTGGCAGATTTCAGAAATGCTTTGGTCTACGGTACCTCAGTTAAGCATCAACCACAAGTGGTTGGTTTATCGCATGTCCTTGAAGACGAAGATGTTATCACCATCTTGAAGAAATAATTGTATACATACATAATAAATAGAATTGTAGTGGTTGAATTTTTCTATCTAGTAGATCACTTCGTTGGCCCGGCTGTATACACCTAAGAAAGGGTCTTCGTCTGTACAACCTCATCAAATCACGTGTGACGCGAGACGAATTTTTTTTTAGAGAAAAAAAAATCGAAGAAATCAATCTGGTTTATTTCGCTCGAAATACGACAACAGCAGTCATTTCAAGACTTTTTCTCAAACTCGGGATAGAAAAATCACTATCAAAGTGCTGCTGTATCGCTCCTTGAAAAGAGGTTTATAGTAGCTACTGTTGAAGAAAATTTGAAAATGTCTGTTTTACCCGAAGATGTCCATGGGGTTTTGACACAATTGTTGCATAACTTATCGTCGTCAGACAATTCGATAAGATCAAATGCTGAGAAGTTTCTTGAAACTGAATGGACCAATTCTAGCAATGTCGAGATGTTGTTGACTTTTCTCGCAGAACAAGCTTGTTCTGGAGAGAATGATACTATCAGAGCGTTCAGTGCTGTGTTGTTCAGAAGAGTAGCAATAAAGTCACCTAAAGATTTGAACAGTGTCATTGACAGAACAATTGGAGTGATCAGCGAACCAGTCAAGGCTCAAATTAGATCTATTCTTTTACAAGGTTTCATTTCCCCTCAGTCAAACCAAGTAAGACACAAGCTTTCTGATGCCCTTTCAGAAGTGGCAAAGGAAGATGCGTCACCACAAGGATCTTGGAATGAGCTCATACCAGCTCTTTTTGAGGCTGCAAGAAACCCAGACGTAAGTCTTCGTGAATCCGCATTCAGAGTCTTTTCCTCGGCTCCAGAACTTATTGATAAATCCTATTTGAATGAAGTTTTACCTGTTTTTAACGCGGGATTTGACGATGAAACAGACGAAGTCAGAATTGCCGCATGTACTGCTTTTGTTGCATTTTTCAGAGACGTACCAAAGAAAAGTTGGCAGTCTTTGTCACCTCTTCTTCCTAACTTGTTGAACTCTTTGCCTAGATTCCTACAAAATGGACAAGATCAAGCTTTGGCATCTGTTTTAGAATCATTGATTGATTTAGTCGAATTAGCTCCAAAGATGTTCAAAGATATGTTCCCTACTATCATCGAGTTCTGTGCTACTGTCTCCAAAAACAAGGAGTTAGATGCGAACTCCCGTATGGCCTCCCTTGAATTACTTACCACATTTGCCGAAGTTTCTCCATCCATGTGCAAGCGTACCTCGTCTTACACTGACAACATGGTCTTAATTACCTTATCAATGTTGACTGAAGTTTGTGAAGATGACGATGATGCGGCTGAGTGGAATAATAGAGATGATAATGATGATGATGACGAGGAGCCTGAGTACGATGTCGCTCGTCAATCTTTGGATCGTGTATCGTTGAAGTTGAACGGCCAATCCCTTGCACAACCATTATTCCAATACTTGCCAGCTATGATCCAATCTCTGAACTGGAGAGAAAGACAAGCCGCATTGATGGCCTTATCATCTGCCGCAGAAGGATGCGTGGATGTTCTCGTTAACGAAATCCCAAAAATTTTGGACCTCATCTTACCAACCCTTGAAGATAGCCATCCTCGTGTTCAATACGCATGCTGTAACGCTTTGGGTCAAATGTCTACTGATTTTTCTGATGTGATTCAAAGAACTGCAGGTGATCGTATCTTGCCTGCTTTGATTACCAAACTCACAAGCAAATCTGTTCCAAGGGTACAAGCACATGCAGCCGCTGCTTTAGTCAACTTTTCTGAGGCTGCTTCCAAAGAAATTCTTGAACCCTACTTGGATGATTTGTTGAACAACTTATTGGGTCTCCTTCAATCTCCAAAGAGATACGTTCAAGAGCAAGTTTTGACCACCATTGCAATTATTGCTGATGCAGCCGAGAAAAAATTCGTGAAGTATTACGACACATTGATGCCATTGTTAACCGATGTGTTGAAGACTGACATGGGGGACGAAAACAGGTTATTGAAAGCAAAATGCATTGAATGTTCTACTTTGATCGCATTAGCTGTTGGTAAAGAGAAGTTTGCTCCTCATTGCCAAGACTTAATTCAACTATTTGGACAAATTCAAGCCAGCGTGACACAAGACGATGATCCTGTCAAACAATATTTGGAACAAGCTTGGGGTAGAATTTGTAGAATTATTGGTAAAGACTTTTTACCATACTTACCTGAGGTTTTACCTCCATTATTAATTGCAGCCAAAGCCACCCAAGATATATCATTATTGGAAGAAGAGCAAGCTGAAGAATTCAATCAAAATGAAGAATGGGATGTTATAAACATATCAGGAAAGCTCATTGCGCTCCACACTTCTGCATTAGATGACAAGGTAACTGCTATGGATTTATTAAGAACCTATGCTATACAATTGAAGGACGCCTTTTTCCCATGGGTCAAAGAAATCATCCAGGATATCGGTATACCTGCATTAGATTTCTATTTGCATGATGGAGTGCGTGGTTCTGCTGCTTTAACTTTAGCCTCCTTATTGAGATGTTCCGTTTACGCTACCGGAAACTCATCCAGCGACACTTTAGGATACTGGTCTCAAATCTGTAATAAGTTAGTTGATGTCTTGAACAATGAACCTGTTCCAGAGATGTTAGTAGCTTATTACACTTCTTTGGTCGAATCGATCAATGTGCTCGCACCTAACTCGTTGGCATCAAACCAATTGGAGTCCTTGGCTATGGCTATTAATGCTAATCTCAAAGAGATTTACGAACGTATCAAGGCAAGGGACAATGAAGATGACGAGTATACTGAGGACGTCGAAGAAGATGATGAAGAATGCACCGATGAAGAATTGCTAGATGAAATCAACAAAGCCATTTCCGCTATCTTCAGGAATTCCAAATCCAACTTCTTACCTGCATTCCAAACGCTTGTACCAACAATTACCACATTCATCAACGATGAAAATACCAATATCAAGCTCTGCGGCTTATGCGTTATATGCGACATCTTGGAACATTGTGGTACAGACTCTGTTCTTTACAAGGATATGTTTGTCAATGTTGTGGCAGAATCAATCACCTCAGCACATGCAGGAATTCGTCAAGCTGCATCGTACTCCGTTGGAGTGGCAGCTCAACACGGCGGTGATAACTACGCCGAATTCTGCATAGCATGCTTGGAACCAATGTTCAAAATGGCATCGGTACCAGATGCTAGAGCGGAAGAAAACATACACGCAACTGAAAATTCCGTTGCTGCAATTGCCAAAGTTTGTCATAGATTTGCAGGCTCCATTCCTAATTTGAACGAAATTATTGATCAATGGATTGGTTTGTTACCAATTGTTCAAGATGAAACTGCGGCTCCATTTGCCTACACATTCTTAAGTGAATTGATTAAAAACCAGCATGTTTCGACTGTCAACCATATGCCAAAGATCATCGATTCAATCATACAAGCTTTAGCTCATGCCTCTATCTCAGGAGCAACGGCTGAAAGAGTTGTAGCTCAAGCTAGACAATATTTAAGCTCTATCCCACAAAATGAAGCCATGGAATTGTTACAAAAAAACTCCTCTGATTTAGAGGTCGTTCAGAAATGGTTCTCCTAGATTTAATACTTTACTTAATAAATATGTCAAGTGAGAGTCGTAATTTCTGCTCTGCTTTGAGCTAGTAGCTGTAAGCATGTAACGTATGACCCATTCTGGGTACGATCTGTTTGTCCTACACACAGTCGCAACAGCGAGGATGTTTTTGCTAATGTGCAGCAGGTTGGAAAGATTGCCAGAAGTCCAAATACTGTATTCCAAGAAATAGCGTCATCCGCACAAATAAAGTCACTAATAACTGGTAATTAATGATTTAGTGCTTCACAATTTCAGTTCGTTGTAAACTGCTACAAAAAATAACATACTCCTGTGCTCCCTAAATGACATCTGTAAATTTTGTAAAAAATGCGCAAAGTTTATAAAAATTGTACCTGGCTGGATGAATGATGATTGACGAATCCGAAGTTCAATTTCAAGGGATGTAGAGAAATTGGTTTGAGCCACACTCGACTACTAATTTGAATGTGTACGTTCTAAACGTAGGACATTATATAGGTTTCGAAGTAGGGACTAAGACATAGAGAGTCACGCGAGAGCTCATCACATGATCGAGTTGAAATCACTTATGATTCTGATCACAATAAAAACAGTTAAGAGAAATCAAGATTCAAGAAATGAGCATGCAAATGTCGAACTCATCTTCAAGTCTGCCTCTGGGAGCCACAACATTACGCTCAAATAAGCGACAATCGTTGAGTACAATAGAATCGAGCGTTACTAGACTTCTTGTTTCAACCAAACATCTTTTAGAAAGTTTAACTCAATGGGCAAGACAAGAAGCTGATGACAAGTTTGTTAGTGATGCATACGTTAAGTTGGGAAATGACTTTCGAGCTGCAACTAGAGCATTTACGAATGTTGGTGTGGACATTTCAGATATTGGTGATGTTCCACAAGCGTTAAGAATAATACTAGAGGCCGCGTTAAGTGAACCACCTTGTCAAGAGAATCTTGATCGATTCTTACCAAATATCAGAAACATAATAGTAACTTTACTTCAGAATCTCAAGGCAAAACAGGTGAAGGCGAAATCCCTCTCACAGGAAAAACAACATCGGTCAAGACAGGTGCTGCCTGAGCAATTGACAGTGCCGACACCAAATGTTGAGACCCACACTCAAAGTAGGAAACCTTCTGGTACAAACATTGCAAAACCAGCACAGACGGCTCAGAATGATGCTTTGACTCAACTTCAGAAGAGCAATGTCTTGCAGCGTAGGGCTTCGAAACGATTTAGTGCTTATCAGTACGCGAAATTAACGAATTTTCCTTCCGGAAGTGGTTTGCCAAAAATGACGCCAGAGAATAGCTCCAATAACCTACTGGTCCCTGGACATAATGAAACCATTGAGGAACAAAATAAAGAGAAGTCAGCCGAATCACCCAAACCCAATTCCCGTTGTCATATTTTTCTCAGCATCGGGAAAAAGACCAAAAAAGTCGAGGTTGTACTTCCTGTATCATTTGCGACATTGCGATTGCTTTTCGTGGAGAAGTTTTCTTATTCACCTGGTGTCTCTTCCTTTCCAGAAATATACATAAAGGATGAAAAGAGCGGCGTGTCTTATGAATTGGAAGACCACCTACTTAGTGAAGTCAACGAAGGAAGTCTATTAAGCTTGAACGAGTCAGAAAGTCAGGAAAATTTATTGAAGGATTTAGAAAGAAAGTTTCAAGAGTTTAACAGTAAGCTCATTGAAACATCCACTCAGCAATCCCAGCAAATATTAAGTGCAATTAATGGGATTGAAATCCCTGCTCCGATTGTGCAAACTCCTGCAGAAAAGGAAGTTAGAAAAACGAGTAAACCGTACAATCCAGATAGTTTACGAGAGCTAGCAAGTATTCAACACGAAATCAAGGTTTTGAAGCAGGTGCAAACGAAAAATAAAGAGAATATGAAATCAGCAGTGAGCGATTTAGTGCTGAGAGTTCGAGAATTTCAAGAAACTGGACTTGAAGTATCTAAATCCTCTAATAGAGCTTATATGGAATCTTGTCATACAAAATTGTCTGAGGAATCAGACGTCCTACTCACAAAGGTAGATGATTTACAAGATATCATGGAAGCACTCAGAAAGGATGTCGCCCAGAGAGGTGTAAGAGTGAGTGAGAAGAAGTTGAAAAATACGTTTGGAGAAATTGAAGAGGCAAAGGCTGCATTGAAATCAATGAAGACCTACATATTTAGCGAAAAAGATATGTGGAAAAAGATATGGGAGGCCGAGCTAGATAAGGTGTGCGAAGAACAGCAGTTTTTCAATTTACAGGACGACTTGACGCAAGACCTTGAAGAAGACATAAAGAAGATCGAAGAGACCTTTGATCTTATAGAGCAATGCTCTTTAGAGCAGACAAAACAAGGTGCTTACAAACGAAACAGAGTAGTGGCTCAACTTCATATTCCAGAACCCGGAGAAAGTATTCATATTTTGAAAGATGCAGTATTAAACGAAGTGGCAGCTTTGCGCCCAAATCATGAGAGTAGATTGGAAGCTATAGCGAAAGCTGAAAAGCTTCGAATTAAAGAACGTGAGTTGATGAAACTAACGAAGTTTCAGGAGGAATTGGGGGAGTTTGTTGATGATGGCAAGCTCAAAAAGTCTGGCGGGATAGAAGAAATTGAAAGGATGAGACAGGAAAGAGATAACGAAAACTTGAAAAGTTCATTTGGTATTATATGAGATGTTACATCAAAGACCAAGCTCCAGAACGCAATCTAATAACACCTTTTTGTCTTCTGATTCACCCAATACATACTCACAGGTATCAAGGAACTCTTGGATAATCTCATCGAGAAAATTGTCAGAATTGTTGACCCTTTTGAATTTTTCAAGTGCAATTTCTAAAATTTCTAATAGAAACTTTTTGAAGATGACTTTGTAAAATTTATGACCTTCCTTTATCAAGTTGAAATAAAACGAGCAAATTGCCTCGATCAAAGACTCGAATACACTTTGTACGTTCAGTAACATACTTGATGGTGTTTGCAAATCAAGATCAATCAAATAAGACTGCAATCGAGTGTTAAAAGACCATTTCAAATACTTGAATGCGGATTCGAAAGATTTCTGTTGGTTGATAAGTATGCGCGAGGCCAGATAATCTTTCAGGATCTCTAACGTCTTAATATTTATCTGGAGCCCGACAAACTTGATGAATGTATCTGGACTTTCTGAGTCTACTGAGCATGTTTTGTTTTTATTAACAAACGCCCCGTATTTGTGTAGTTTCGAGCTATTTATAATGTCTTGAGCCTTCTTAATCACTTTACTAGATTTTGAAATTACCAAAAAATCATCGGCTACTCTAAGCAATATGGTTTCTTGAGATAATGCTCTCAAACATTCAAATACTTCCCCCACCATTTTGCTGTACACTAGATCACAGAATGTGGCCAGAAGCGGGAAACCCTGAAAGACACCGTGTTTCCTTCTATAGACAAACTCTTTATCATAATCAATAACGAGGAAGGACTCAGTTATCAGTTTTTCTATGGTTCTCAAAATTTGACTTTTTGAGAATTTAATCGTTCTCGTCTTGTCCACAATTTCGATACCCGTTGCACGGGAATTGGATTGAAATAGATCCAAATCTTGTAAACTCGACTGTTCCATAATATTTACTTTGATTTTATTGAACTTCTTGTCTGATTTTTCAGAATATTGACGGACAAAGTACAGCTTTTCATCATCATCATTATCAAATAGCTCTCTAACACATTCCATAATTTTCGCAGTATTGAGAGTATCGTAGCAGTGCTTCATGTCGAATTTGAGGAAATACAATTTCGGAATTACAGGACGATCAACTAGCAAATCAAGCTTGAACTTCTTCAAATAATTCGCGACATCTCTAGACGAATTGCACCTTGGGTATATTGGAACATGTGCTTTTTCCAATTCGAGCTTCCTGAAATTGAGTATCTGCCTAATGGGGCGCACGAATAAATTAGAATAGCACCAGTAATCATAATTGAGTTTCTCTCTTACACTCGCGCTTATTGGGTGATTAACATTAATTGGAAACTTCCCAGGAACACATATCAATCTGAAATCGTTGGATTTGGGAATAATTCTTGAATGGCCATAATTGTACTTTTCTATGAGAGAGAGACTTTCATTTAATGTATCCCTCAGTTCTCTGATTAAGTAGGTTTGAATATAATCATCTAGCCATTTCTCCCTTAATTGATTCCAATACTGGTGAGGGAAAAATAATAAGCGGGAAGAATCAGCTGAATATGGGAGGGTGACATACCAAAAGGATCTAACAATTCGAGGAACGAAGATCATGAGTAACCACTCGAATAGCTTCGCAAACAAATGTGATTTTTGCTCATGGTCTTGTTTGGAGGAAACTGACTCGGTTTTTCCTAGCCATTTGATGGACGATATTTTTATATGAGCCGCAAGCTTTTTGGTTTTGAGACCGTCACATCCTGCCTCTAAATGCGAGACGATACTTTCAATGATAATTCGCTTATTGCTTTGAGATCCCCATGTTTCAAGTGGAAAAAGCTTTCCTACAATAGAAAGCACAATACGAAAAACCTGTTTCTGATCCGTACTTGACACTGATGTCGTTGATTTGTCAATCTGTGTGTTTAGAATGCTTGAAATAATATGGTTGTAGCGACATCTCTTATCATTAACGATTACTTTCTCAAGAAGTTTCTTCATTTTCCGATATTTTTTAGGTATGTTAAAGCCCAATTGAATTCCAAAAATATGTTTCATCAAACATATCGATGTTAACTCTTCGTCACCTATTTTCAATAGTGTATTCACTTTATGAGACGTTCTTGCACTGTATAGAAGTTTTCTGTTAACATCTTTTGAGCCAAATCCGGCACTATTGGAGCCCCACAATTTTAAGTATCTACCTGAGTCATCCTTGTGATAGCAAGTTTTATTGAAAACTATATCGAGAAACCCTTCCTTTCCAATAATATTGTAGACAATATTCCAATTGGGGGTTTTTAAGCTCTTCACACCAACATTGATGTATGGATTTGACACATTGGAATACTCACAATTCGAAGATGGCAGTTTATAGCCAGTGGTTAATATGTTGTTGGACTTTGTTTTGAATAGATACGAAACAATTGAACTTATTGTTTGATAATAAGTATCAGATTCGTCAAGTGAGGGTATTTTTACTTGTCTGTCGTTCTGCAAGTAAATCGAGCTCAAAAAGAGAAAGAAATCATCCTTGTCAAGTTCTGGATTGAAAGGATATTGCTCTAGCCGGCTGGGAAATTCTGTTCTTATATAGTCGATCAAACTCGTTCTGACATTCATGAAACCCCAGCGGATCAATCTGCATATTCTACTACTTAATACTACGGGTAGTGTAAGGAACAAAAGTGAGTAGATCTAAAAACTTTATAAATTATTTGAGGTCCTACATACACATGGGAAAGACGAAGGTAGTTACTAGCGTTGGCCACGTGGATTTGGAGAATGGAATTGTTTACGGTTGTTTGAAGCAAATTCGTTCTTCCCAAGAGGCACTGATAGATCCTGAAAGCCCGCCATTACTTGAAGCGTGGAGTTGTGCCATTAATCCATCGGAGACACCTACATGGGTTTCTTTAATACGAAATTATATTGATCCCTTCGACAAAAACTCTTTATTACACATTAAAAGGTTCAATCAGATCAAAGATTCAGAAAAGGCCAATAGCACTCTTCATATGATTTTATGTACAAAGGAATTCTTACCAACAGAAGAAAGGTTACTCAACTTTTTGAGTACTCATGCTAGTGGTCTTGATTTCAAAATCAAGCTGGTGTCTATACCTTCCACACCCCCACAGTCCAAAGAAATAAGTCAGAAATGGTCTAAAAATTATTGGCCCATGTCTTGGAAAGGTAACCCGAACCATCAATTTTTGAAGAATGTGCAAATCGACATCGATACTGAAAAATATTTCGTTGATCTTTTAATAGATAAAACATTTTCATTGAAGAGGGACAAGATGCATGGTACCATGATTGTAAAGCCCGGTCATGGTAATATTGGCAAAATATTGGCATTTGAATGTAGCAGCATAAATGCACCACCTTTCGAACACAGTATCATGAAGGCCATAGACACAGTAGCGAGCCTGGAAAAGAAACGAAGATTATCATCGAACAGCGAGGAGAACGAGAACATATACCTCTGCCAAAACCTAGCTGTATATACTACTCATGAACCATGCGTGATGTGTTCAATGGCTTTGGTGCATTCTCGAATCGCTCGAATAATATACTTGAATAGTTCTCCTGGAAGTGGTGGGTTGGAGTCCAAATATCAATTAGGGGATAGAGATGGCCTTAATTGGAAATTTGAAATTTGGAAGTGGATAGGCAAAGCAGAGCTAACTAGATTTAATTTTCAGACGTAGAATCACGCACGATAATGTCCCCTGTATCCAAATAGTTCTGTAACCTACATACCGTTTGCATGACATCTTTAACGACATCCTGTATACCTCTTTCGTTTGAACCCCCTTTTTTACCGAATCTAAGATCACTTAATTCATTAACAATCAGTTGATTGTGAGATAATAATTTCAGAATTTGACTGTCAAGTTCAAGATTTTGATTTCCAATACTGTTAGATAAACTAACAAGCCTATCAATAAGATTCGCTATTGATCTTTTTCCAAGCCTAGTATCCAATCCATTCTCTACGTGTTTCAATAAGTCTTGTAATGGCAAATCGAAGTTGGATTCAATGTTATGCTCAACTGTTTTGATCAGTGATACGCGCTGATTTTTCATTTCTTCATATATTGATTGAATTAGGGAAACCAGGTACCCAGTAGGAAACAATTTTTTGAACTGCTCAAAAGATATCACATAGTGTAACGATGATTCAGATAGCAAATATCCGTTTAGGATTTTGGTTGTGTTCATGCCTATCCTAATTATCAGTTTCAATCATTTTCACTTTACTTCGAATTCGTGCGAAACTCATTTTCCCAAAGAAAACAAATGTAAATTTCAAGCTTCTCGCCGGCCTCACGATAGAGTTGTGTGTAAGGTACTAGTACCCACTATGTCATCTTTTTCGTTTGTATCCACATCATTCAATGTCCAGGGATTGGCGACAAGTTTATCCAAAAGACTTTTCAATGAACCAGAGAACTCTCTTGTTTTAAATATCGCACCTACTGGTAGACAAGCCAAGAGGAATGCCCAGCAGATAAACTACTCAGAGGATGCTTTTGCGGAGGATTTTGATTTTGAAGACACCCCTTCCTCAAACATTTCAAAGTCTTTAACAAGCAATCATGTACAAAATAACATCCAGAAATATGCTCCCGCTAGAAACACCATACATATTAAAGAGTTGGATGATGAATTCAAGATTAGCGAAAGTCTTGAAAATAGCGAAGTTTTGATTCCTATAAAGATCAGCTTGGAAAATCCAAGTTCAACCCATAAAGTAGTTGACTTTTTCATGTGGAATCTAAACGAAAGTCTTATTACCCCTAACCAGTTTGCAGAAATTTTGTGCGCAGATTTGGACTTGCCCAATTCCATGCAGCTGCAGGTTGCCGAATCTATAACTCAACAAATCGAGGACTACAATTATGTTTCTACTTTGCAGATCCCTACTGGAAATCCCTGTATGGTTATAATAGATCTCTCTGTTAATTTGAATAAGCAATTATACCAAGATAAATTCGAATGGGATTTGGCCCAATCAGAGATCACACCCGAATCATTCGCACATATTGTTGTTTCAGATTTGGGATTGTCCCTTGAGTTTAAACCTGCTATTTCTCACGCCTTGCATGAAATAATAATTAGGGTTAAAAAAGAGATCATAGATGGAGCCTACAATAATGATATCCATAATCAGCATTTGTTAAGAGGTCTCATATTTGAAAGTGGAATCAGAATATCTACTGAAGCCAGTGTTCAAAATGGTAATGATCAATGGGAGCCAATTGTTGAAATGCTTTCGCCGGCGGAGATAGAGAAGAGGGAGAACGAGCGTATTAGAAATCTAAGAAGATTAAAGAGAGAAAATATGCGGAGAGACTACGATGATTTTAGTACGAAAAGGAGGCAGACCCTTTCCAGAAGAAGGTATGATGAATTGGAAGGCACATGGAGAAACCTGTAAATGTATTGATGTTAAATATATGTATAGTAATAAAAAAGAAATAATTTAATGCAAAAAGTTCTGAAAGTTGGGGAAACCTTTTGAATTTAAAAAGGTCGCTACTGAACTAGGAAAGCACACTGCTATCAGATTGGAGAAAAACTGGAGGAGGTGAGTCCGATCACCTTGAACACATTACCGATCAGTCTATATTTCGAAATGCTTGGTAGAAGTAAACTACATATATTTATTTTATTGCTCAAAGTCGAAGAGCATCGTAGAGACCATATATGTCAAGCAAGAATGGTGATACATGAATAAACTACCTCATTAACTGCCAAGGCCAATACCTGTTTGAACCTAATACCTATCGGATGATGATCAATACCTGACATACTCAATCTTCGTTGTGGCCTCTTCTAAACTTCCCAAGATCCAAAAAAAGATTTAACCTCTTAATAAAGATACTCCCTCATGCGTGAGCGTGGGCCAACTTAAACAATAGCTCCCCCAATTGTTACCCACGAAGGATTATGGCTATACAACGACATTCATGTTTACATAACGGGCCAAATTACAATACAGCTTAGGAATTATATACAAAAACAACACTCTTGAAGACGAGGCTACAAAGACATGAGAAAGCAAGTACTTGCGTGTGAATATAAAACAGCCGAGCAAATGCAGTTAGATAAATTTCTGGTGAGAGGCGATCGAGGCAACGATCTTTTGCCATCAAATAGGCGAATTGCTCGTCAAAGAAATATATCACTTCTTCTACATATGATGAGGTTTCGCAGAGGGGGAACTATATTGTAACGAAAAGACTTGAGATATGTATGGTCAGCTCTGTTTACAATATAGTTAGCAGAAATGTACCAATATAATTTGATATATACAATTAAAAGGATAATAAATATTTGCAATAGAAACACGTAGAAACTAAAAGGAGTAATACGAATAGGCACTTGTACTCCGTCGCAAGTAAATCAACGAACTGTAACGTATCGATCAGTATCCCTTTGATTTTTTGAGAGTTCATAATTTATTTTGTCCTCAAGCTCCTGATTACAGCATTTTCATACTTGCTTAAGTTTATCTCATTACTGAGTGCCAACTCACCTTTGAACATAAAATCCATCATGGCAGGGTGTAATGTCCTTTTGCGACTAAATTGTTAGACTTAGCTTCCTCATCTAGTTTGCACAGTCCAGTGATTTATTACTCACTTGTTTAAATTTGCACCATTGAGCAGCTCGCGAAAGAGCAAATTCCACTCATCAGAAGTTTTATCACTTCATTTTCCGTTCTGGTACCCCTCTCGCATAAGAAAATTCTGACCTTATTTTCGCGACATGACATGGGTGCCAGGGAGGCAAATTCGGGTGCCTAAAGCTTAGATATTCCTTTTATTTTCATATACTTGGAGGAACCTAGAGTACAGTTAGAATTATTTATAGAATGGTTCGGTTGATACTTTGTAATGATTCTCTCTGAGCCAATAATTCAGCTTAAATATACATAATACAATAGAATTATTTAACAATCTCTAAGGCGATAAGGACGATATTTTATTCGTTAATCAATCATCTCACATTGTATTCATTGCTAGGCCCCAAGATTTATCACCAGGTCATGAGGCATTTGCGGAATGTTTCGATACTAACTAAGAGCTTGTGCTACAGGACGGTTGTTTGGATCTTGTTATATTTTGAAAGTTTAGTCTGCCTCCTAAACGCTCAACGCTATGAATTAGGATTATGTTCTCGAATCAAAACATCAATGCATAAGTCACAAGGCATTTCGGGATTTATGCTAAGAACTAGCCGTAACAGGAGGGAGGACTGGTTAGTTATTTGGGGAACTATGTAATTTCGAGGGTGTAAATTTACTACATGATCTCGGACGAACTTGTCCAAAATGTAATTTGGATTATACTTTTATTGCCTGTGTTGAATGTACGAGTATGCTGCATTTTAGTCAGCGTAACGTGTTTGGATTATTTCCAGCGCACTTCAATATGAAGGATGAAGATAAGACATTCTAGTTATTTATATTGTCAATAGCCTAGTTTAAGAATGAGAGAGGTGATGGTGAAATACGGGAATGAGTAAATAGTTAGAATAATCCAATATATATTGTGTGGCCCTTAGCTGTATGCCTCATAGGTGATGAGAATAAGCTGCTCCAATCGCATTTGTTATCTGAAGACAGTCGACCCCATTCAATCAGGAACAAAGTTTGTAAATCAACCTTGTATTTGTTGAATTTTCAAGAGAGTTTCATTTGATGATTTTGAAAGCAAACGGGCCTCCGAATTGAGGCAGGGCTGTTTCACGGGAATGTCAGTATTCGACTGAATTTTCTTATTTTTGGATGGTCCAACCCTAAGAGAGTTGATGTCGCTTGATGATTTGCAAAGGAAGGTGGGGTCTTTTCAGACATCTTCAGATGGGAATTAGAGTCAAAGTCAAAAGACAATAATCGCATAGCAAGGGCAGCTACGATTCAATATTAATCAATCCTCTCTCGAACGATTTTGTAATACGGCAATTCAACTCAACATTTGAAGAGTTATTTTGAAAAGCCTCTGCCACAGGTAATGTCTAAGAGATCAACTGCAAATATTCGCACTTTGAAACTATTTTGCCATGTATTTTCGAAGCTGATAGGAGTGAAAATCTGGAATAGCGCAACCAAAAGTCTCCTTGGTAGTCTTTAGTTCAGGCAATAAGGGACGTAGAGGAAGTGAAGATTGTACTACTCTACCATAAACAAAAAAATTCATGGTGTTTAAGTTATTATTGAAGATGAGATTAGAAGATGCAACGATCAAAGTAGTAGCAGAGTATGTATCGTATTAATTAATTTTATTTGTTGAATATTTGGTTCTCGAGTAGAAGCTTGATTGCCGAAGGAATTATCTCCTTTCTTTACAGAAATGAATTATTGATATAGCATTCTTTGCTCGCTTCACTATTTATGTCGATTTTTGAGTTGTGAAATTAATTAGGAATGATTATTCCTTAGTATGTTATAAACTATGTTGTACGAGCTTCGATTATGGTTAGTGGGCTCGATTATTTTAGTTGATCTCGGAAGATATTGCAATTTTCTCTGTCTCGATCCCTCTTCATACAACGTTTTCTTGATATCTACGATATAGTTTTACGCTTGAGGTTTTGGCTGTCGTGGAGTAGGCGTCATTTATTTTGTTTGCAGCAAAAAAGTTTGTTTTGCAGGAACTTTAAACATAAGTTTGTTTTGCAGGAGCTCTTTATCGCATCGGCTTTTAGGCTGAGCGATTGGCTAGGAATAGTCTTTGAAAAAGGCGTTGGATTCTCACAAGTGCATCTTGTCTGAGTTAACCGCTAGTTGGTTAGGTTTTCTCGATTGTCTCGTAGTACGGTCTTATAATTGGTGTTAGCTAGTGGTCATATTCAACTGAACTTAAGCACTCACACTGCAATTATATTTTTTGCTTAGGTATTAATGGCCATTTGGCATGTGGCGTCATACATTGAAGATCATACAGAGACATTCTACGAGTACGAGAGTCATTTTGGAAAAAATGACATTTTACCTATATATTATACTTTCTGCATGATAGTGAATTTTATTATGAGCTGACATGGTGAGTGCCATCCTCATACGCAAATTGTTCTAGGATCCTGTTCTGGTCACTCTGTTGAATTCCACTCTCGAAGTCTCGAAACTTTGCATATCTGACCTCACTTGCTCGATATCTGTGTTTGCAACAGAAAAGTTGGCTTCACAATAAGCAGTATAATACTCCAACGGTTTTCGTACGTCAAAGTCTGCGGCAAAAAAGCCTGAATCATAATCAAAAGACGTTATTAAATTTTGAGACTTCAACCTTGTACGTTGCAGCGCAATTTCATCCAAGACCAAGTCATTCAACCTAGTTCCTGATGTATGTTCCATGCTTAAATACAAACTCTTCAAGATTGGATAGTTTTGTGCAGTTATAATGTTATTGAAATCTGTTATCATTTCATCTTCAAGGTCATCTTTCTTCGGCTTAATGCGTAGTATATCATGATGGTTGATATCTGTGGCACTACTAGTCTTGACACCATCAAGATAACTGGAGTATTCATCGGTTCTCCAAATCGATTTAGTAGAGCAATAATGTGATAACAACTCTGCCCTATTGTTAAAAAATTTGATCATTCTTAACAATTTAGTGCTAACCTTGGTTAAATATTCGAACTGGTTCCTGTCAGAATTGAAGTCTTCCAATTTCAACTTGAATGAGTGACAATCGAAATCAACTCTCGTACAGATTATATTGAATGGCTCTGTTATGAAGAGTGATCTTATCGGGGTGAAAACATTTAGAATGGTTTTCCCAACCGCTGCAAAAAATAGATATAGAATTTTCTTGACAGGAGCCATTTTTGAACTTATCGTCAATGCTTCGCTTGGTACGATATTGAGCCAGTCCACCAAAATGTCGAAGAACATTGACGGAGACGCAAAATATATATTATTAGTCAGATCATCTATCATGTGTTCACTCTTGTAATGGTCATTAATTCTTAAAATGGCTGGATATGTCTCGTTAATTAATCGTTTGAGGAAGGAGTCTAGATTCAAAAAGTCCCTAAGTAATAGCTCGCTGGCTGAAGATACAAGATCATGATTTTGAATCAAAAAATTTTTGAAGTTTGTGAAATCATTCAGCAATTCTCGTATCACATCGAACCTATAATCAGGAACCCTTGCATTAACCGCATGCGCATGAATGATTTGAATTGATGCTATTATTGTAGGTGTTATCAGGTTATACGAAGGTGCGTCATGAACATTTTTGCTCAATAGCGATGCAGTCCCATGTAGTAACAAGCTTAAGGTTTCTAAAGAGCCGTGCAAGTTTAAGGTGCTGGACCAAGATGAGAACAACGAAATTTTAATGGGAAACTCTACGTGGATTTGAGTCATCGATTCACGTAAGTCTCTAATTAAGGCTCCATAGCAGACATAGGACTTTTTAGTCAAAATGTCTAAGTCTTTTTTAGTGAATGATGTCCACACCAGATCTAAATGTGGGCTGTTCGCTACGGAATCTTTTGGCTTATGCTCTCGCGAATCTTCAACTGAGAGAATCTCATTGCACTTTTTCAATAACACGCTTATTGAACGATCCATGAAGAATGAAAAGTAAACCTCTATGAGAATACTTTGATTATAGACGGACCTCCAAAATTCATAGTAATTTATGTATCTCCAAACTGGGCTGTAAAGTCTTGAATATTCGGAATTGGTCAACAGCTTGAAATTGTCTGTGAAATTCTCCAAAAAATTACTCAAGAATCTGTTTTTCAATCTCTCTGTTTTCGTTATCTTAGGAAAAGAAGTCTGTCTCAGAATAGCATTATGTAGACTCTTGCCAATTTTTCGAGAGTTTGGAAGGGGATATGGATTAATAACATTGCTGTGATAAAAGTTTGGTAGTAAGTTTCCTGTATCTTGATCGGGTTCATTTCCATTGCTATTAGCGGGATTGCCAGTGTTGTGGTCAATAAGGTAATGTTCTGAGCTCTGCAAATGTTGGTAGTCTGATTGAGCGCCGAAATGGTCATTTTGTTCCTGACCATTATCGATTTTTTGACTACTTTGCACCCTGTTTCCCGATATATAAATTTCAGAGTTGAAATTTCCCATGGTTGATCTGACATGTCTATCGAAATTGATTTTGGCATTCTCAAAGCTTCCGCTACTGGAATTATCGAGATCATTTTCTCCTTTGCTGTTTTTATTCGGTAGCGAAACATCCACGAAGTACGAGTTCTCAAAAGTCGACGTTGGAGCATTTTGAAAATTTGGGTTCTCGTGTTGAGACAATTTAAAAAACGAATCCTTGTAAAGCGCTTGTCTCATGTCATCTCTGGTCGAGAAGAATTCTGGTTCGATAAAATCATGAGTGATCGGAGGAACCAATGCGAAAATGTCTCTGGGATGCCCCTCATAATTCATAAGGTTGTTGACTGCTTGAGGAGCATTGGAATTTGAATGTTCATACGGCGTAATATTTTGTGCTGTTATTTCAGGTACCAAGTCAGAGAACTGGGTTTCAGGTCCGTGGTGACTTGCGTCGCCCAAAGCAGGAAACAGTTTTGGCATATTTGACAGATTTGAAGTTCCAATCAGTTCTGCATGCTCTCGGTTGTAGCTGTCTCCCCTAATATCTGTAACTAAATCTAATGACTCCGTTTTTTGTTCCACTTTGAGTATACTATTAAAGTCATCGTTTTTACGATCTGCTGTGTCCAGTGATTCAGCAGTATAGAATCTGCCATACGATTCATTTTGAGTCTGCCCAATATATGGCGAGAAATCTGAATTCAGATTGGAACTGGGACTGGTAACTTTAATTTGCTGCAGACCTGGTGAGAAGTACGTAGTATTGTTGTTTTTGAAATCTTGAAAAAGAGGTTCAGAACTATCATTGTCGAAGGTTGTCGATTCAGTCCTAACCTCCCTCCTTCTGTTTTTGGAATCTTCTGGCCTCGAACCTTTTATTCCCATTGACTTGCCTGGTTCTTTTCTATCCGGACAACCACAGAGATGTTGCGGTTTATTGCAATTATTACACGATATTAGGTCTTCTGAGTACTTTGTGACTTTTTTATTCTTGAGATCTTGAAAAAGAGGGTCAGCACTGTCATTGTCTGAGGTTTTCAATCCGGTCTTACCCTCCCTCTTACTGTTTTCAATTGGCTTGCCTGACTTTTTTGCATTTTTCTGCCTTAAGAGTTCAAGTTTTTCAGGAGGGAAATCTAAATAACCACAACGATATTGTTTTTTATTGCAATTATTACATGATGGGAGCTCCTCTGAGCATTTTATTCTTTTTGCCTTACAGTTAGGACATCCATCTCTTGAGTTCTTATGAGTTCTGCGACATTTTCTTTCGTTCATACGAGGAATAGTGGAATACGGCATCTTAATGTTTCGAGTGGTCTATATTTCAAAGTGTATGGTCCATCAAGATCAAGAAGCTTATACCCGGCTCTTGTTTGTTGTATATATTTCGAGTTAAGGTGGTTCAATAATCGTGGTCGAATGGAGAAATGGGAAGAACCTAAAAAGAGTCCCCTTTTGAAAACTACCGTACAATAATATCTTTTGAACTGAGTGAGACGATCTGGTAGCTATCTTCAAGAAGCTTATCTATAGTGTTAGTGTGTATCAATAACTATCTCGTTAGATCTCTGGCGCTGTTTTCGATATCAGTTTCGTTGCGAATGTACATGAGGCACCCCCGAGTAATCGCGATTAAATGAAGTAAAAAAAAAATAATTACTGACAGTAGATATGTCACGAAGCTTGCTAGAGGCGTACACTATAACCTTCAAAAAGAGAGTGTGGGTTGGAAGGTGTTTATAAACTTTAGCATACACAGTTGAAAAGGCGAATCAGTGAAGTAATATTGGCATTACTAAGATAGTGGGCTACTCCGTCATAGTGACACCTACTTGATGAAGCACCGCCCATAAGTTTAGTGAGATGAAGGGTACGCTCTAAAAAATAAAAAAAAAATGCTGGGGTCCTCACTGACCTCAACCTCGAAACTGAGGCGCAATCGAATAATTGCGAAATTATCTAATAGGATGCGTTGGAAGATAGGGGGCTTGACTAAACGATCAAAAATGAGTCCACATTTGAGGCAAGTTATAAATATATCTGCAATTAGAATGACAGCATTGATCAAGTTAAAGAAGTCCCTAAGCCTGCTTTCGTAAATTGCTGATTGTGAAGGTTAGTTTGTGGAGCCAAATTGGCTCACATTTCATGCAGGACAGCTAGCGTTTATCTATTAATCTAAAGCGGCACTTAACGACGAGATCAAGATGTAGCTTAAATCTTATGCGTCAGTTCAAAAGTACATATCATAAAAGGTATCAACTGTAATTATTCGGCTAACACCCTAGATCGAAAATTCACTTTAATCAATTGTCAACACTTTGGGGTGATTGATTACCTTCAACGTTTGGACAGCCAATGTAAGTTCTCCTGACTAACAAATTCATTAAAAAATAAAGACAGTTTAAACCCGGAGGTGCGTACATCACCTACACTTGGCGATCTGAGTGTAGGCTGCGTTTTGACACATTGGTAATAATATTTAGAAAGCGTATCACCATTTCAGGTACAATATTTTGTGTATACGGAAGAGATATCTACTTCGAGTAACTAGTAGTGCGATTCGGGTGACTCGGATAAGGGGTACATACGATTTTACATGGTTTTATCAGCATTCGTAACCGGTAGTTGTAAATAAGCAGTATAACAATGATTTAAGGGCGAGAATGGCTCATCGTAATTGACGAAGAAGACAATTAAATGTATGGTTAGTAACTCTCTCTATATATTGCAAACTAATTGAAATTAGCTCGTACCGTTGAGAACATACACGCTGAAAGGGAATATTAGGGCCCTGGTTGTGGGAAACCATCACATGTTGAAATGGATTATCAGGGTCCTTGTGGTGGGAATCATCACTTATTGACTTGGCTGCAAAATTACTATGTGGAGTAAAGTCCTTACAAGTGATACCACGACTTGTTCAACTGCTGGGTTGTGAAAAGTTTACTAATTCTAAATTCTTTTTCATTATCAGCTGCTACGCTATGTGTCGTCGTAAATATTGTTTTATACACTTGTTGATTTAACACTCTCTTTAAATCCATCAATCCACATTTCAGGCGTAATGATCAAGAAAGCCTTCTTGAGTCATGCTCTCACCTCACGATATAGTTGTACTTGTTGTATGAGATGAAAATGCTAGTTCAACCTGAAACCTTGGGTATATCTTGTGTAAGATCAACATGACTCAAGTTCTCTAGAAGAATACGATGACTCGAAAGAATACTATGACTCAACATACTTGAGCGTTACGCTACAAAGATAGGGGATTTTGCTGAAATTCTACAGGTTTTACCTACTCATTGTATGAGCTTGATTGATGCCCTCTTCCCTTCCAATATGCTTCACACATAAGATTTCTTGGGGATATCTCGATTGAGTCAATACTCGTCTGTCAAATGTTCAGCTTTGTGTTACTAGGAAGTCATCACCTGACTTTTCCCCACCAACAAATGGAAACGCAACCAAAGCAGCTTACGCAAAGTTTTTCAAAGACAGTGTACACTTAGTCTATGTATCGTTTACTTCAGTTTTGAAGTCCAAAAAGCAATAATTGAGGTTAGACTACGCGAATCACGCTTTACATAATTTACGCAAACTTCATCACCATTGCAAATACATTTAAAATTTGCTCGAACGTTAAAACTCGAAGATCTTATTCTATATAAGTAAATGACAAAGAAGTCCCTTATTACATCCCCCTCATCTTACGATGCATTTGATGAAACTGAGTCAAAAGAAAACAATTACAGTAATGGAATTGTAAAACCATCAAAACCAAACGATTATGACTCTCTATTCAAAAAATTGGATATTGAAAATACAGGACAGATCACCTTACAAAGTTTCAAAAAGGCTTCTAAATTATTAGATCTTCCTATAAGTCAAAACATACAATTGTTGGAAATTGTTTTCGATGCCTTTGATCATAACAAAGATAAAGTCATAGATTTCAATGATTTCAGAGCGTACCTCACCAAAACCGATGAACAAATTTTAATCGGATTCAATAAGATAGATCAAGATAAAGATGGTAAGTTGAACAAGGCTGATTTTGTTCATTACCTTGAAAAAAGTCTCAACTTGAAGCCCACAGACTATAATATAGATATATTGTTTAAACATATTGACTATAAGAATGACGGATATATTACATATGATGAGTTTAGAGATTTCTTATTATTAATGCCAAGGCTAAACGGGTCGAGGATAAAAACGGCCTTTTCATTCATAGTGGAAGAGTTGGATGTGTCATCCGATGGTGATGTGACGTTGATAAATCAGTTTCTTAATGGTATTGGTTTCTTTTTAGCGGGGGGATTAGCAGGCGTAGTATCCAGAACTTGTACGGCTCCGTTCGATAGAATAAAGGTGTTCTTGATAGCAAGGACGGACTTATCCTCGACAATTTTGCATTCGAAGTCGGAAATTGCGAAACAGATCAAAAATGGTGCATGCAAGCAGGTTATTGAAGAATCCAGAAGGAAGATTGCGGCTGCAGAAGCTGCTGCTAAAAAAGCTGCAACAGAAGCTGCCGCTGCTCCCAAAACAATCCGCTCGCCAATCATTCAAGCTGCAAGAACTCTTTGGAAACAAGGAGGAATGCGTGCCTTCTATGTTGGAAACGGTTTGAACATTTTGAAAGTTTTTCCAGAATCAGCCATGAAATTTGGAACTTTCGAGGCAACGAAGAGATTCTTGGCACGGATAGAAGGATTGGAAGATACTTCGCACTTATCAAAACCATCAACATACTTGGCAGGAGGTCTTGGTGGTGTAGTATCACAATTTTTTGTCTATCCTATTGATACCCTTAAATTCAGATTACAATGTTCCAATTTGGATTCCTCTGTAAGGGGTAATGCCTTATTGATCCAAACTGCAAAGGATTTATTCAAAGAGGGTGGTGTCAAGATTTTCTACAGAGGAATTCTTGTGGGAACCAGCGGTATATTTCCGTATGCTGCTTTAGACCTTGGAACTTTCTCAACAATTAAAAGTTGGTTAATAAAAAGAGAAAGTAAGTCTACAGGAGTCAAAGAAGAAGATGTGACATTACCGAACTATATGGTTTTGGGATTAGGTGCATTTTCAGGATCTTTTGGTGCTACGGTAGTTTATCCAATCAACTTGTTGAGAACGAGATTGCAAGCGCAAGGTACATACGCTCATCCTTACAGATATGACGGGTTCAGTGATGTCTTGAAGAAAACCATAGCAAGAGAAGGGTACCCAGGGTTGTTTAAAGGTTTGGTTCCAAATTTAGCGAAAGTTGCACCGGCTGTATCTATATCATATTTTGTCTACGAGAACTTGAAGAATGTCTTCGGCCTTAATAATGTTGTTAATTGATCTTGATTTGATATATTCACAGCATATATTCATTATAAATTCCTAGGTTGATAACTTCCAAATTTACTTCACCTATGGGAGTTACCTTTGTCATAGGGTTGTTGGTACTACGTTCGTTCAATCTCACCCAATCATGCATAACTAAGTTTACAGAAGAATCTATTTCTACCATAACTTTGAAGAAGATCTCGTTCACCCGAGAGTTTCCCAAAATGGATTCGTAATCTTGTCTTTTCTTAGCATCAGATTCATGCGTTCTCTTTAATTCGTTTATATGGTTAAATAGAATGGAATTAAACTGAGTGTAAACTTCTTCCCACGTCATGTTCTCTACTTTGATCTTGGAAGAATTGTCTAAAGAATCATTCGCCAAATCATCCAAAGTATCAGCAAGATTTATGAGTAAATCATTAAATTGAATTGCATATTTCCGCTTGATTTTTTGACTTTTAGTATTATAAAGTACCACAATTATCTGGCTGAGCCCGCTATAACCTTTTTTGAAGTCTGTGTCTTTCCTGTCTTTGTTTATTAGAACATTACTCAAGAAGTTATCAAATAAATCATTGAAGTAACTGTCTAGAGAGGGATTTCTGTTTTTATAAACAAACAAATTGAATGCCTTAAATTGATCGAATATTTCGGGGTTATAGATCTGATTATAGTAAAGTATCTGATCCGCCCAAACTATGAAAAATTCCTTGAGAGTCAAAATCAATGACTTAGTTGTTAGTTCGAGCATTACATCAAGTAGTCATTGCCATATTTCGGCTTTCTCCGCAGCTATCCCGAGTTCAGTGGTAAGCAAGCAATCTTGGTGAAAGTCCGAGAATTCGCAGATGAGATTTAGGAGCTCTTTTGTGGAGGCGAAATATTTTGAGTGTTCGTCGCAGACGCGTCAAAATGACGTGTAGGATTAATATCAAATCCATCAGCCATTACCTGAGTGGAGGAGGTCAAAGCGGGATATGATTAGCAATATATCCAATGCCGATATTAATAAGATCACCTCTGGTCAAGTGATCATTGATTTGAAATCTATAGTTAAAGAACTAGTGGAAAATTCAATTGATGCCAACAGCAAAAAAATAGAGATCACATTTACTAATTATGGAATTGATCAGATATCCATAGTCGATGATGGTGATGGGATAAGCGAACGCGACTTTGAATCGGTGTGTTTGCGAAGTCATACTTCAAAGTTGGTCGAATATGATGATCTAGATCGGTTGCATACTTTGGGCTTTAGAGGAGAAGCACTTCACTCAATCTGCTCATTATCACAAGCAGTAAAAATTGTTACTAGCACTAAAGACTCTTATCCGAAAACATATTCATTGGAATATAATAGTATGGGTGAATTGAGTGGTAAGACTGTAAAAATAGGAGGCTTATCGAATCATGGAACCTCGTTGCAAATTGAGAAATTGTTTGTCAATTTACCGGTTCGTCATACAAACTTTGTTAAAAAATCGAAGCAAGAGTTTCATAAAGCTGTCAATTTCCTAATTAACTATTTGATCATATACCCAGAAATCAAATTCAGCGTTTACAATATAACGAACAAGAAAAATGTGGTGTTGAATAGCAGAGGTGGGACAAAGTCTTCTATATTAGATAACATGCTCACAATCTTTGGGTCCAATGGCTCGCGTGGACTCACTCCAATTGATATTACTATAGATGAAAACACTGAAATTGAAGGGTACATTTCCAACCACTCATTTGGATTAGGCAGGTCAGTCCAAGATAGACAATTCTTTTTTGTAAATAGAAGACCAACCACTCAAAAGAAGATACAAAAGATCATCAATGAGTGCTTTAAGCAGTTTAATCACTTGCAATTTCCAGTTTTTATTCTTAATTTGAAAATCAATCCAAGCTCCCTCGATGTCAACATCACCCCAGATAAGATGATGATCACTATCCATAATGAATCCGAAGTTCTTGACTTAATAAGATCAAATCTTATGAAATTTTTTGAAAGCCAAGATAACATAGTTCCTAAAAATCAAAGCCAGCAGACTCAAGTAACAAATGAGGAGCTTGAAGAGGAGGCTGTTGGGAATTTCTCTTCAAGTCAACAAAGCGAAGTCAGCAGAGTTACATATGATAAAGTGGGCGAAGAAGTTGAAGCTGCGACGCCTGGAACGGGAAATGAGAATTATGAAGAAGATGAAGTGGAGGAAAGTGAGTATGTCGAAAATGACCATGAGGATGAAGATAGAATAGAAGAGATGGAATTGGAAGGAAATCAAGAGAGTGATTTATACAATAACAGAGCTAGTAGGTCGAGATCTACGAAAAACAACAACTTGATAGTGTCAGATGCAGCTCAATCTGTGACAGAAATCAGTTTCAGAGAAGGGGAGATTCGGGAAAAGCCGTTTAAACGCCTCGGACATTCTGCAGCCGAAGTCCCTGAATCCGAGATTGGTACTGACTTTAGCAATGACAATAATGCTCGGAAAAGAAAGGCAACTGATACCAGCTCTGATACGTCAAATTCGAGTTTCCTTCATCAAACGAATGAAATTACAGAAAATACGGAGTTGACAGATTTATTTGTACCTGAATTATCTTATGAAGATGCATCTCTTGTAAAACATGAACACGCTCCAGATGAGCAAATTAGTCATTCGGATTCTGATTCGAAAAGTGATAGCAGCAAACAAAGGCAAAATAATAAAGCAAATAAAGTGACGATTTCTAGCATTATTGGAAATAAATCGCTGGAGCCTAAATCTGACAACGACCTCTCGACATCGATTGCAACGGACGCGTATGGAAGGAACTTTTTCCCTGTGTCACACGAAGAGCAAGTCAGAGTAACAGTTGGTGGTATCGATGATTTTGATCTGAGACCAAATAAAAGAGTAAGACTTCCAGAGTATGTACACAATTTGTCTTTATCAGTTTCTCCTGATGATTCCGAGATATTTCGCTCCAGGACGCAGAGCGTTGCTAATACTCAACTGAATCACGTTAAGGTTGAAAATATTGCTTCGGCCGAAGAACAGGAAGAAAAATTGTCGTACGTAATTTCTAAAGGAGATTTTTTGAAAATGAAATTGATAGGGCAATTTAATTTAGGGTTCATTTTAGTATCGTTAAATGACCAAAATCTTTTCATTATCGATCAACACGCTAGTGACGAGAAGTTCAACTTCGAGAAATTGAATCAAAACTTCAAAATAAAATATCAACGATTAATTGCACCCAAGTTTATGGAGTTGAGCATTATTGATGAAATTTTTGTTATCGACAACCAGCAAGTGTTCGAAAACAATGGTTTCTTATTGGAGGTTGATTCGACTCGTAATCCAGGATCTAGAATAAAATTATTATCATTACCTATACTGAAAAATAGTATTTTCACTACCAATGATTTTCACGAATTGATTGATTTATCTAGCCTGAACGGGGATCAAAAGAATATCAAATGCTCGAAAATCAGAAAAATATTGGCTATGAGAGCGTGTCGAAGTAGTATAATGATTGGTCAATCATTAACCAGAAGCAAAATGAATGAAGTGGTAAAAAATTTGAGCTACCTAGACAAACCCTGGAATTGTCCCCATGGACGACCAACTATGAGGCACTTGATTGAGCTAGATAAGTGGAACCCTCAATTTCAAGATTACATGCTATGATTTTGCACTAATACTATCCAAACAAAGAATCGTTCAAACACTTGATTTGCAACCGTTTGAAGTAGTAAATACCTCTAGACGACTAATAATGAATAATGAATTATAAAAAAGACATATATACTAGTGTAGGTTTTGCGAGTATGTGAGTCCGAAGCTTGACGTAAACAAGACTATATAAAATCAGATCTTAGGTTCATGAAGAGATAGGCCACCACTAGGCAAATGCTTCGAGTTCAAGTCAAATTATTTGTGGTAGTGTCAAAACCAATTATCACCTGACGGAGTTCGCTTGTAGCACTTTTTTTTTCGACACGCTAAAATCAAGATGGCGTTGATTCAAGACTAGAATCTTCTAAGCAGACTCCAATTACATAAACAACCTATCCAATGTCTGTTCAAATTTTGGGTGACCAAGCAACTGAAGAAAGGGGTGAGAATGCCCGTATGTCGGCCTTTGTTGGTGCGATTGCGGTCGGCGATTTAGTCAAATCCACTTTAGGGCCAAAGGGTATGGATAAGTTATTACAAAGTGGTAGTGATATCAGTAAATCTTTGGTTACCAATGATGGTGCTACTATTTTGAAATCTATTCCTTTAGATAATCCTGCTGCCAAGGTTTTGGTGAACATTGCAAAAGTACAAGACAATGAAGTTGGAGATGGTACTACTTCGGTAACAGTGTTGAGTTCCGAATTATTGAAAGAAGCAGAAAAGTTAATCGAGAAGAGAATTCATCCACAAACTATTATTGAAGGTTATAGAATAGCTCGTAACGTTGCTTTGGAAGCATTGGAAAAGAACTCAGTAAATAACGGCTCAAACTCGGAGTTGTTCAGAAAAGATTTAATCAACATTGCTAAGACAACTCTTTCTTCCAAAATATTGTCTCAAGACAAGGAATTGTTTTCAAACTTAGCAGTGGATGCAATTTTAAGATTGAAAGGATCAACAGATTTAAATAATATCCAAATCATCAAGAAGCCAGGTGGAAAATTGTCCGACTCATACTTAGATGAGGGTTTCATTTTGGAAAAGAAATTCGGTATCAATCAACCTAAAAGAATCGAGAACGCCAAAATCTTGATTGCCAATACTTCTATGGACACAGATAAAGTAAAGATCTTTGGTGCAAAATTCAAGGTGGATTCTACATCCAAGTTAGCAGACTTGGAAAAGGCCGAAAAACTTAAGATGAAGCATAAAGTTGATAAAATCAAGAAGTTTGGTATAAATGTATTCATCAACAGACAATTAATCTATGATTACCCTGAGCAATTGTTCACTGACGCCAAAGTGAATTCGATTGAGCACGCCGATTTTGACGGTGTTGAGAGATTATCTCTTGTAACAGGTGGTGAAGTCGTTTCTACTTTCGACAACCCTGAAAAAGTGAAGTTGGGACACTGTGACTTGATTGAAGAGGTTTTAATTGGTGAAGACACCTTTATAAAATTCAGTGGGGTGGCAGAAGGAAAAGCATGTACCATAGTTTTGAGAGGTGCTACGGAGCAAGGTTTGGATGAAGCAGAGCGTTCCTTACATGATGCTTTATCTGTCTTGTCACAAACTACCAGAGAAACCAAAACCTGTTTAGGAGGTGGATGTTCAGAAATGATCATGTCAAAAGCTGTTGATCAAGCTGCCGCAAACGAAACAGGTAAGAAAGCATTGGCCATTGAGGCATTCGCTAGAGCATTGAGACAATTACCAACTATACTAGCTGATAATGCTGGTTTCGACTCCTCTGAACTAGTCACCAAGTTGAGATCTGCCATCTACAATGGTATGACCACCTCCGGATTGGACTTATATAATGGAGTAGTCGCTGATATGAGAGATATGGGAATTGTGGAATCATTCAAATTGAAAAGAGCGGTCGTGTCATCTGCGGCCGAAGCATCCGAAGTGTTGTTGAGAGTCGACAATATCATTCGTGCTAAACCAAGAACCGCTGATAGAAACCACTAATTTAAATCAAGTATTCTTTCTGTGTATGTAGATTTTCCCCGCTGAATTGATTCTAAGTGTCAAGATGACAGTTTATCTAATTTTCACATATATAATGCACGAGTAACAAAATTTCGCTGACGTAAATTCCTTCGTCAGAGATCCCATCACCAGCCGCAGCATTCCGCACATGCATGCATCTTTGATGTATCTATGAGCCTTTGGCAGCCTACGCATTTTGGTGGCTCTCCCCTATTTTAATAAATCTGGTAGTCGCACTATGAAAAACAGTTCCGGATTATTTTTCACCTGTTAGATCGTCAGTACAACGTGAGCGCCCTAGTGTTGATGCAAATTTATTCGTTGCAGGGCTTCAAATATATACACGCGTGGAGTAAACTATCTATCGATAACCCCTTCTTTTCAAAACTTAGTATAGTGTAGGATTAAGGCTCTATATCACATACTACTTAGCCGAACAGTGATTGTCTACTCCCCAAATTAAATCTGTAAAGCAAATCGAGACACCTTACAAAATAAGGAAGGCATCCTGATATCCTGATATCCTGATTTCCTGATTTTGAGGTGAATAAAACGGCCCCGCCGGACGCAAACACCACGAAACAAACATACGTGGCATTGTCTCGCAGATGAAATTACAGTAGAGGGGATATTTGAATAGATTATAACAATTGTTCAATCTTTAAATCTAGCGAATGGTATAGAATCATTGGTTGCTCTGAGGAGAAATGCGTAGTACACTTCCTTAAATTCATTCTCCTTCACTACTTACTGTCCTCGAATTTTTCATACGCCACAATACTATATTTTTCAATAAAATAACTAATGACCAAAAAGTACCTGAATGCATGCACGACGTGTAGCATTGTTCGATATGCACTGGATTGACTGTATGCACGAACATAACGTAATGTAGGCTTGTACATCTATGTTTCGAATTGCTCTAAGATGGGAACGTGATGTCGGCTAAGGGGGGTCAATTGGGCGAACACATGGGCAGTGCTTCGAGAGCCACTGTGGGTATATAAAAGGGATTCCTCTCCTCACCAATTGAGAAGCTAAGTAACATTAAATAAATTTAAAACAAAATGGTATTCGGATTCGGAAGCGACAAGAAAGACGATAGATCCAACAGAGACGACAACGACTCCTACGGATCTTCAAACAGAGATTCTTACGGATCTTCAAACAACGACTCTTACGGTTCCTCCAACAATGACTCTTACGGATCTTCTAACAAGAACTCCTCCAGCTACGGTAACAATGATGACTCCTACGGTTCTTCCAACAAGAACTCCTCCAGCTACGGTAACAACGACGACTCCTATGGATCGTCCAAGAAGGACTCATACGGATCGTCCAAGAAGGACTCATACGGATCGTCCAGAAACGACGACTCCTATGGATCGTCCAAGAAGGACTCTTACGGATCGTCCAGAAACGACGACTCTTACGGATCGTCCAGAAACGACGACTCTTACGGATCTTCCAACAAGAACTCCTCCAGCTACGGTAACAACGACGACTCCTATGGATCGTCCAAGAAGGACTCATACGGATCGTCCAGAAACGACGACTCTTACGGATCGTCCAAGAAGGACTCATACGGATCGTCCAGAAACGACGACTCTTACGGATCTTCCAACAAGAACTCCTCCAGCTACGGTAACAACGACGACTCCTATGGATCGTCCAAGAAGGACTCATACGGATCGTCCAGAAACGACGACTCTTACGGATCGTCCAAGAAGGACTCATACGGATCGTCCAGAAACGACGACTCTTACGGATCGTCCAAGAAGGACTCTTACGGATCGTCCAGAAACGACGACTCTTACGGATCTTCCAACAACGACTCTTACGGATCTTCCAACAAGAACTCCTCCAGCTACGGTAACAACGACGACTCCTATGGATCGTCCAAGAAGGACTCATACGGATCGTCCAGAAACGACGACTCTTACGGATCTTCTAACAAGAATTCCTCTAGCTACGGTAACAACGATGACTCCTACGGATCTTCTAACAAGAACTCGTATGGTAACAAAGACTCGTATGGCTCTTCTAACAGAAACGATTCATACGACTCATCTAACAACGACTCTTACAGATCCTCTAACAACAACGACGATTATTAGTTGATTCGTTTGCAGCCAAAAAAGATTAAGTAATGGTTTATGTAATCAGACAGTTTATTATTTCAGTGAAATAAAATTTAACCTAGTGAAAAGTTCACTCAATTAATACGTGTAGATAAGAAATTCTTTTAAATCTCTACATTGCCAATAACATAGGTAATTGCTCGCGTTGGGCTATATAATGTATACATGTGAGACGCTTAAACGGAGAATGTTTCCAACATTCACCCACTTACTCACTTTAAAGATGAAAGCCTAAGAAGCCTATTGTTGTAGCGGAGCATAGAGAATTTGGGTGACGTATTTTCTTTTGTATCTCACAACCGACGCCACGGCAAGAGTATTATGCTTAATGCTCGTTGTAGCTAAATGATTTAACACGACATGGTTTGGTATAGGCAATGCGCCTGAGTTATTATCTCTGTCAGCGGAGTTGAAGTTGTTCAATATCACGTTTTCAAGGTGAGGAGGCAATTGAGGAGGATGTAACCACGCCTGTTGTTGTCCGTTAGCATTTTGGGCTTGTTTGTCGATTGCAACGTAGTATTGCTCCATGACCTTCGGATCAGTGAAGATGGCAGGAATGTCATTTATGTACTGGAAGTTTCTTTTTATACCATCTTCGTCGGCATCCACATCGTCGTGATATCTCGAGTACCCATTTCCCATGTCATCATCATCGTTAGTCAATCCCCACATGGAATCTGTTCTGGTGGCAGATCTTGACACAGACGATCTACGTCTTGGGTACAGCGACTGTGGTTTGTCTTGCTCTGCTTCAGCCTCTTGTTTTTGTTCCTGTTCTTGGGCATATTGCTCATGTATGTGTTCTGGAGTCACTTCAACGTAGTTGACGAAATTACCCATCTGATCAGTGGCTGTAGGAAGGAAGTCAGAGAATCTCAATTCGTTATCGATGACGAATCTGAATCTATGAGTGCCAACAGGCAATCCCAAGGTTATCAAGAAGTTGTTATCGGGCTGTTTGGTCAAACCTATCATTTTTCTCCATCCGGTAAAGGAACCAGTTACGTATACTTTTTCACCACCCTGGACCCATTTTATCTCTACAGGAACAGTCTGGGTGGGGTCTGCTTCAGCTGGTGGTGCTGGCTCTGACTGTGATTGCTGAGGTTGTTCCTGCTGTTGATTCTGGGGTGCCGATTGTTGTTGTGAAAGTTGTGTGGATGACTGGTCAATATGCATATTTTCATCGTTATTGATGTTCTTCTCCTCTATGTTCATTCTGTCTAAGTCAATATCATCATTGAGTAATAAAGTGGACTTTCTTCGTTGGGGAGCCACTTCATTGGCATCGGGCTTGTTTACGGCAGATACATCAACCATGGACACATCTTTGGTACTTGGATTAGTACCTTCTGAATCTCCATGCATCTGTATGAAAGTGAATGGGTCGATAAGGCCGATTTGAGCTCAAAAAATTGGCCGTTGGTTCGTTTTGTTTTGAATGTTCTTGAAGGTGACCCTGCAATGCGTTCCGAATTCTCCGATGACTGTCAAATTTTCACTATCGGTCCTAAAGTATCCAGTAGCTGATGACAACTGATACTACAGCACTCTTGGGGAGTTAAAACCTAGTAACAGTTCTTGTATTTGCGTTCGGACGGGACCTAACTCTCCCATATACAGTTTCCTGTCATCTTCAACGCCCACTTCCACCTGACGTGCGCGTAGCAAAATGGCGCCGCAGTCGGAAAGGCGGATCTTCTTCGCGCGAATCATTCTGAGTTTACACAAGCTTAGGCGAATGTTCGCCTCATAATAATTCTCGCTAAGAGCTAAATAGAGTTGACATGTGGACTTGACCACATGTGTCTAGTGCGATCATAAACATCTGACTCTTGTGATATATTCATTACAGTATTCTCTCACTGAAAGCTTACCTACTCCCTAAGCACACTATTTCTCCGAATAGTTGCAAAATCACGCCCGGAAAATCTAAGTACCAGACGAAACCTTATGCACTTCGGAATATACCGACCTCGTTCTAACACCGCAAATGCGTGAGATAATTTTCAACCAGAACTATTACGTAACTATTGATCTTTAGAAGATTATTACTCAGGCGTATTAAGCGACTGAAGCTGTGGCCCCACAAGCCGAAACCTACTACGAAAGTGTCTAGATGGAATAGCACTCTGAGGTTGGGGTAGAGCAGAAGCTTGAAACCTCCTCTTATTTTTTCATAGTAGGTGAAATATATTTATCAGACTAAAATGTTATCTACATGGATGATTGACCACGTTTAGGAACAAGAAAGCCCAACCATGATCACAAACATTTTCAAGGTATCTCATATATTAATATACATATAGCTAGCGAGCCGACTCCATTGCTCGTTTCTCTCCAGTGTTTCTCCCGTAAGGATTTATAGTTCACTTTTCAAGTGCCTCTATAGCCCATCTATTAATTTGTAGCATTCTTCCAGTTGGTCAAATTTGTGGAAATTGCATGGTAGATCAAGATCAATATTACCGAAGCAAACCCAAAGGTCAAAGTTATGGTATTCAATTGGTCGTCGGTAATCATAACTTCAGTATCCTGCAAACTATGTGGTGTCAACTTCGGAATCTCCACGTTAACATTTAGTGAGGGTTTAGCGATTATCGGCAGTGCACTACTAAGTGAAAAATGCAGGACTGATAAAAGATAGAGAAGAGCTGATTCGGAACTATTTGAATGTGTATTTATTGATATGTGGAAGCTACTCGGACGGAGTCCTAGCATTGGTACATTGTGTAGGCAATACTCGTCTACCTCAGAGCAAAGTTTTATAAAAAAGATCAAAGAGCAGGAAAAAAAATTGGGTAAAAAAGCACCTGTATGGGAAAAGAGAGATGCCTCACTAAGTAAACGGTATGGTAGTTGGAACCCCACCAAGAAATTGTCAAGACAGCAAATGAACGATATCCGCAATCTTAGCGAACAAATGCCGCATTTGAAAACTGTCGATTTGGCCAACCATTATAAAGTGTCGCCTGAGGCAATCAGACGGATCCTAGCATCTACCTGGGTGCCTAAAGAGAGTGAGGAAGAGAAGATAATCGCTAGAGGAGAGAAGCGAAAGCAACAGAGGAGGGAGCTTAAGAGTGAAATGGCCAATGAGATAGAAAGGGCACATTCGAGAATATCTAGAGTTAAGAGTATTAATCTTAGTGACATGACTCTACCTGAACTGGAAAGGAAAGGAACTAACGGGAAAAAGAAGTTCTTTGACAAACATCCTGGCCAAAATAGAAGGAGCCTCACTAGAAAACATTTGGGAGACATTTCCGATATCATAGAGTAATTGGCTTGTATGCATAGATCGCCTGTATTTAAGGAAACCTGGTCGATGAGTGTATCGATGTCAGTTGTGCATTGAGAAAGACCTGAGTTTCTTGTTATGACGTAATGAACATGTAAATAGTATATAATGAAATCATAATCTTATCACTATGTACAATTAGAAGTTTTTCAAGTAGCTGCAAAAAGTGAGGTTTTCAAGGATTTTTCCAAATAATGCATAAAATGTAAAAATATATAGGATACATGTGATTAGTTCGTTTCGAGGCCTTATATACACTTGACTACTTCAAGCTAGACCTTTATAGATTGCTGCCCACAGCTATGTATTTCGAGGAATGTTTCTAGTCTGTAGAGTGCTGGCATAGTTAGTTAAGGTAAAATCATTTGGGTGGTACACGACCTGCTTACGTACCGAGGATAAGCCATTTCTCAAATCTGGGGTTAGTCAATTTCGACATACAAGGTGATTGAAGTGAAGATGGTGCCTGTACTTACTATACCAGAGGTAGCATATGATTCAAGCGCATATTCATCCAGAGCCGTAGCTGCAAAAAGATCGCTGTTAGTCAGCTACCTACTCAAACTTACCCATGGCTCAGCTATTGGGTTAACATTGGCATATATCATAGGGTTGTTTGTCCTTAAACCATTGTTGGAAACAACAGCATCTCGTAGACTTGAGGTCATGGAGAAGCTCCGTACCCTGTTAAGAGATTGTTTTTTAAACTTGGTAGGACGAGTCAGCCAAATCCCAATTGTGGCCATCAATAAGCATAATGGTGATGGGAAGTTGTATGCGGATGCAGTTGTACAGACCGATGATTCGTATTTGGACAGAACTAGATTTAAGAGCTTCGAAGAGAGAGAAGAAGAACTCGAGAGAACAGATAAGTTGAGACAAGGAAGATTGTTGCTGAAACTCAACAAGCTTTCGGAGGTTCTCCACAAGTGTGATGCGTATCTGATATCGGAGATTCCCCACTATCGCACCACCAACTATGCGTTGAAGGAGTTTCAAAACAAGGCCGACTTGGTGTATTTCAACAGTAACGAGTTGTTTAACGAAGAAAAGCCTGCTGAGAACAAAAAAGAGAGCTCGCCCACGGAGAATGGTGTTGTGCCTAAGACGAGAAAGAAGAATGTCGCGGTGGAGACCAAGAACGAGATAAGGCATATCAAGGGATTATTCATGAGTGGGCAGATATAATATATATACCTCTATGTAGAACAATAACGAATGTAAGCTAACGACAATTAGTGTAACTCAAGGATACCTGGATCTATTTTTCAGTGTATATGGTAGATAAAATATGTATTTATAATTTCAGCTAATTCGCACCAAAAACGTTCAAAAAACGAGATTGCAACGAATTGCACCGGAATATAGAGGTTACTAGGCAAGACAAACATCCTAACACACAGAAGATTATTGTTGGTAATGAGCAGAGCACGCCGTGAAGTTTCCAAAGATATTGAATCTGACGTGTCGTCGGAACTCAGCGAAGCAGATGAAGACGTGGATATTGAGGCAGAAGACGAAGAAGGGTCCAGTGAAGCCGAGAATACTATACAACCAGATTCAGATGATGAAGGACAAGTGAGCGAGGAGAACGTTGGGATTGAAGATCTCGACGATATTGACGAAGATCTTGAGTTGAGAGAGGAGGAGGAGGAGGAAGAGGAGGAAGAGGACGATGATGATCTGAGTCAACCAGACAACAAGCTTACCATCAAAGCCAGTACCAGACGTGGTGCCACCAATAGTGTCAGAGAGACCAGAAAACGACAATTGACGTACTATGAAGAAGACGACGACGAAGATGATGAAGATGATGAAGATGAAGTGGAAGTAACTCACAAACCAAGAAGCAGAAGAGCACCCGTACCACAGCCACAAGATTTGGATGCCGATTTAATATTGACTGACGAAGAGCAAGAATATAATCCCCATGCCAATCCAGACGTGTCGAAGATGACAGAGAGGCAAAGAGCCAGGTATATGGAAGAAGAGAACAGCAAAGGGTTGTTGGCATTGGGCGAATCGCTCAAGGATGTCAAGAAGAAAAGCAAGACCAAGGAAACCGACGAAGAAGCCAAGCTTCGTAAGGCCGAAAGTACCAGAAGAAGACAAGATTACAAGAACAAGCAAGACGAGGAGGAAAAAAGGGATACGTTGAATAAGTTGTTGAAGAGAAGAGCCACCAAGACTCGGGCGGTCGAAGACAAGGAAGGTCCTGGAGATGCCAAGTCTTTGCTTAAGCCTAGGCGGCCTGTATTGGAGCACCCTGCTTTGATCAGGTATGTGACTAATACCACTAACTTGAACGGAAATGCCACTTTACTGATCAACACCGATTAGAGTTTTAAGTCGAGATAAAAAGAATATAGTTCAATAGACGAAATGCAAGAGAGCATAAGTCGTAGTAAGTGACAATGGAGTAAGAGTAACTTAATCTTAGGTCTAACCTTTCTTATCAACTATTAGTCTGGTGACAACAGTGGTAAATTAATGAAAATTAGTTGTGAACATAGTGAGCGATAGTGAAACATATCTAAGAGAAAGTGGTAAATGGTGAGAGATAGTGGTAAAGTAGTCAGAGTTGGTGGTTTTAGTAGTGATTTCCTGTTGAGATTTGGTCTCAGTGATATTCAGTGGCATTCCAGTCAGTGAGTTCCTGTGGACTGGTGAGAATAGATCAGATAAAATCATTCTACGCTTTACCTCGACTACATACATAGTACTGTTAGATAAATATATACGTAGACATGTGAATCATAGTTAAATTGAGCTATTTGTCTATGTCCTCCCTTTCGGAGCGAAATTCAATTTTCGGCAGATGAATTTTCGACCTCATAGTGTAAAAACCAACAAACAAGGTATCAGACAAGATATACCCATTACGGTGTACAAAACATAGATTGGACTAGTAGTATCGTGAATAGTTAAAGAGCAGTTTTAGTGGAAGTCTTTGTCAGTGTTAGTTGTGTTAGTTGTCAGTTGTCATGAATGGGAATCTCAACTTGATGAATATGGGCATGAACATGGCGATGGGGAACAACCAGGGTATGGTGATGAATCAGGGAATGGTTATGCAGCAGCAGCAGCAGCACCAGTTACAGCAGCAGCAGCAGCTCAATAAGCAGCAACAGCACCCACAACAACAAGTGCAGCAGGGCCTGCAACCGGGCCCACAACAAACCGGGCCTGGAAACTCCCAGCAGCACTTGTTCAACCAGAACCCAGCTGCGTTTGCATCAGCACAGGCCCAAAAACAACAGAGATTATCGGTCAGCGGGCCCTCTGGAGCCAGTCCCGTGCCTATGAACGGCCAAATGTCACACCAGCAGATGTTGGCCCAACACCAACTACAACAACAACAACAAGCACAGCAGGCACACCAGGTGCAACAGGCACAGCAGAACCGGCCAGGCGTACAAAGAGCCAACACTTTTCAGCAGATAAATACTGGTCCTGTTAAGGGTGCTAACCAGTACAATCCCAATGCCCCGAACTCGGCTCCTATGCCCAGCAAACCATCTGTTGGATCACAGGGCCATACGCCTCAATTGACCAACCCCGGTCCTCCAAACCAGCCTAACCAGCCCAACCAGCCCAGTCAAGGCCAGCCAACTCCACAGCAGCAAAATGGAGTGTTCAATCCGCACCTTCAAATGGCACAGCAGATGCATGGAAATGCTCCACCCAAGATCATCAACGGCTCTATTCCCAACAATGTGACTCCCATCATGCCGCAACAACAACAACTCATGCCTCAAACGCAGTCCAGACCAGGTTCTCAGGGCCAGGGCCCTTCCAATGGTCTCCCACAAGGAGCTCAGATTCTTCCCAATAACGGTAAGAAAGGGTCGGTAGCCCAGTCGCCTCTTCAAAAACTGGTGATTGGAGGTGCTCCAGACCAGCAGCAGTCACAGCAAGCTCAGATGCAGCAGCAGCTCCAGAACGAGTTGAATACGCGGATTTTAAAGAGAAACTTGGGCAACTCAGGAGTGATGAGAGTGTTGGATTTGATCGAGCAACTCACCAATGAGTCCAGTGAAAACTTGACCAACTTGGAGTACTGGCAACGGTTGATTCTCGCATACTTCTTGCCCAACTCAAGGCTAAGATTGACCACGGCACCCGTCGCTTCTTCCAACAACTCGCCCCAGTCAACTGAATCTGATAGAAACCGGTTTGGTCTTGATTACAATGTTGTAGAGGGCCAGTCCAGGCAATTTGAACTCAACACCTCGATAGCACCCCGGTTCTTTGTGGCCTCCGTATTGCAAAAGAACATCAGCAAGTTCTCGCTAGCACTTCCTGGATTGAAGTACCAGGTCATGAACAACGGGCTGATTTTCATAATATCCAAGTTATCTATACAGTACATCTACAATGACGGGTCTGTGTCCAACATGACGGGAAACATAAAGATTCTTATGAACAGAGAGCTCAAAATAGACTGGATCGACTGCTACCACCAGAGTTACCAAGGGTCCATAAGCTTCAATAGCCTAGAGCAGAGATTGAACGATTTCGCATCTGAGTTCAAAAACAAAAGCGTCAATGAGTTTATCAAATACGTCACAAGCTCGTCGGAATCGACCAAAAACTCTGTACACTCAGGCCTAAACGAAAATTCGATGCGAATATTGAAAATCGGCGATGTCATGTCGAGTTTAAGATCATTGATGGGATTCTCGGTGGTCAACAATGTAAACTCGCCCTTGAAAGCATTGGAACTATTCATGAGTACAAACAACCAGCAAGCCATGCTGGCACCCAACCAGCAGATGCAGCAACAGCCCCCATTTTCCAACCAACAGTTCATGATGCAGCAAAAGCAGGGCCAGAACCCATCTCCAGATCTAGTACTAGACGATAAGAACCCAATAAAGAAGAGACAATTAAGCACATCCGTTGGCTCAGGCAGTCCCCTAGCCACCGAATCGACCAAAAGAAGGAAGTAATCTACTATAGAGCTAATCTCATTGGGTTAAGTATGAGCTACGATTGAGTAAAATAAACAATAACACTGAATAATACCAAGTTGTATTATCGCTTTAGTTCTTCAATCTGTATATGTAATCTACAAACAGCTTCTAATATATAATAAGTGACAGATATATAGACTAAAAACCAAAAGGCTTAAAATCAAGAGGCTTAAAAAAAGAGTGCGCTGAAAAATCAGGTAATATGAAATATAGATTGATCTGGAGCGATGGAGCTGAATGTGCCGGAGGGAGGAGATTACTTGAAACATGAGCCACTATACCAACTAATACGACCCAAAAGCTTGACTCATTTTATTGGTCAAAAGCACTTGATTAACCCCAAAGATGGAGCTATAATGAACTTCATCAGATTGGGGTACTTGCCTTCAATGTTGTTATACGGGCCTCCAGGAGTGGGAAAGACCACATTGGCGTCAATATTGGCGGCGGAGAGTGGCTATGTCTTCATTGAATTGTCTGCAACCGACAGTACCATCGACGATATGAAAGATCTTCTGAAGACCATTATCCATGAGAATAAAAAGAGAAGTGGTGGCGAGGAATTGTTGAAGGTGGTAGTTTTCATAGACGAGATCCATCGATTTTCAAAGACCCAGCAAGACTTTCTTTTGCCGTTTATAGAAGAAGGCTCGTTTGTGTTCATCGGAGCCACCACTGTGAATCCAAAAACGAGAATACGACGAGCTATATTGTCAAGATGCCAGCTATTTGAGCTTTATCTGATAAACAAGGCTGAAATCAAACAGGTTCTTCAAAGAGCAATAGACTTTGAGAACAAAAGAAGAGAGCTCAAGAACTTGGCCAAGCTTTTCTTTGATCAGAACTGTGTAGATTTGCTAGCTAATCGGGCGAACGATACCAGAATGGGAATTAGTTTGGTAGAGTTTATCAGCTCAATGTACAAAACCCAAAACACACTGACCCCACTGGAGAACACCGACGGGAATACTCCACTGGAGAACACTGACGGGATTATGTCGGAAAATTTACTGAAAAAGTCTCAAGAGATGACTTCAGAATATGAAAAGTCTATTACAGTCAAGGTTGAAGAATTAGTTGAAGCGATCAATTCCATACGGTACGTACACACTGGTATGCATGATATCAAAAACAAGTCGACGTTTTTGCAACTTTCAGACTCAATGAGGCATATTCACGAAGAAAAAATGTACTTTGCAATGAAAGAAGGAGTCCAGACGGTATCAGGATACCGATCTGTGTATACATGGAAAAGAAAAGGGATGTTTTTGGACGATTTCAAACAGGGCAAGTTTGAAGATTCAGATGAATACCAAAGGCAAATGCAGGTATCTGATGATAGTGATTTGGAGAGTGGACTAGAGCAAGAACACGAATTGGGTATGGAGAGTGCAGATCCCGAAGAGTATTTTGTGGTGCAGTCACTATTCCACCTCCACAAGCTTTTAGAGGCCGGCGAATCTCCGTTTTATATTGGCAAGCAATTACTTATCTTCGTGATTCAGTATGTGGAAGCAGAAGTAAATGCTTTGAGAGTAGTAATGGGGCATTTGAAAGCGCTTTCAAACACTTCTATGGATCCGTCAGTAGCTCTTTCTGACTGCGTAGAGTGGATAACCAGGCTAGAAAAGAAACCATATTCGCTCACAGAACAGTATAGAAGCTATAGAGAATATGCAGAAACCACAACCACAAAGAAGAAGAGGACTAAGGTGAAGTTGGATGCCGAAATCAGCTACGATAGTGAGTTAATACTGCAGTTGATGCAAGAGCCATTGGAAGAGGACGAAGAGGATCAGAACCCAGGTTTTGCAATCGTTCCCTACAATGAGCGACATCACAATATAGGTACTATATAGAATAAAACGAATTCTCATAGCTACAATAACTTACAATAGAGCTCAACAGTTTTAATTCTTTTGTGATTTTGATGCGAATTTTAATTGCTGCAAATTTATCCGCCGGCCTAAAATGGAGAAGCCATACATTAAACTGAAAACACAGAGAAGCCAAGCATGGCACAGTGTGCAATATCAACTCATGATTGTACTTCGGATGTTCTCTAGTCTTTTGATCTTTATCATAAGCGCCATTAAATTTTCCTTTGGTGTACAGATTTTTGTTCTAGCAAAGGTACAAAAGATAATTGAAACTTTATACAAGCATATCACCAAGATCCATATAAGACTTCTTTGTATTTCGAAAGCCATCAAAGTATTTACAAGCCCAACTAATACAAAGTTGAATGAACAAAACACTATTCAAAAAGCAGTCCATTTATCAGATCTATCAGAAAAGATACCAGAAAAGATACCAGAAAAGATATCAGAAAAGATATCAGAAAAGAAACCTACAGTTGAGAATAGAGTAGAGGATGATACCAACTATATAGAACTAAAAGAAGAGTTGGTCAGTTCAGACAAAGACCAAGAGTTAGTCTTTCCCCTTTTGACTACACCGCCGCTGGCACATTCCATGCAAATATCCGTCCCGGAGAGCATGAGCTCAGAGAAGAACAACTCGAAGGGACGACACTGGAAACAATTTAAATTTCGAAGAGTCGATGAAAACGTGGCAGAAACAAAACCTCCTATATGGCAGTATACCTTTCCATCAATGAAGAAACAAAAGACCGAGCCGAGCGAGGAAACTGAAGTCCAGTCGGTCAAGCACCGGTTCAAGAGAATAATGTCAATGCAAGGAGATACATAAAATATAACAAATTCTAGGAGAATTAACTCTATGAAAAAATACTGAGAGACACTAAACCCACAAGTTCGCTGAGAGACACTTTCAGGAAGACTGTGGAACATTTGGTTGTTTAAACCATCTTCGACAGAAGATGGTTCATTGGCTATTATTCTTCTACTGAAGATATTATCTGCTACAACCATCTTCGATAGAAATGGTTTATTGGCTATTTTCTACTACCAAAGATATTATGCTACAAGTTATCTTCTACACAAGATTTACTCCCAACCATCTTCTACCGAAGATGGTTGAAGATGGTTGTATTATTAGTTCACATTTATAGCGATCAACATACATTAATAAACGATGAACTACTATGTTACAATTCAAGATGCAATGATTAGAAGAAACCAATCGGTGGAAACTGACCAGATGTCTATATTTTAGTCAATTCCAAGAAATCATTCGTTATTGTCATCATCACCCAACGCAGCAAATCTGTTGACTTGAGCCGATTCAGATCTCTTGGAAGACTCTCTTGCAAGATTGGATTCACTGTTGGAGCTGGTCATGTTGGAAAACAGGTTGTTTTGGGTAGCAAAGGAAGGGGATCTTCTGACAAAGTTGGGGCCGGAGCCCGAGCCCGAGCCGGAGCCCGAGTTCATGCCCGAGTTCCAGTTGGAACCCGATCTGGAGGAGTTGGATCTGCCCTCGTTGTGTCTTCTTTGCTGCTTCTTTTCGTTATTGGCTTTCATTTCTTCCATTCTCTTGATTTCCGCATCCCTGTGGATTTCTTCAATGGTTTTGGGGCCTGCTTCCGATTTGTCCGAGAACCATCTCTGCTTTCTCAAGTCTTGCAAGTCCATCAACATGAACATGATTCTTGACGACAACTTGACGTTGTCCAAGATCTTCTGGATGTTTTCAAACACAATCTTGAGAATGGCTTTCTTTCTCTCGTCGGTGTCCAATTTGGGGCCCACCGTCTTGACCAACTGCGCCAAGTTCTCCAAACTATCTTCCGATGGATCAACCACGTTCTTACACTGGTCTCTCAAACATACAAAGATAACCTGGTCGTTCAACATTCCCAAATTGTACAAGTGACCAATGAACTTGACCAAACCAAGACCTCTTCTCTTGGCTGCTGCCATGATATAGTATTCATCCGACATCATTTCCGGCTCCAATGGCGAGCCATCTTCGTTGGTAGGTAACTTGTCGGTCCAACCTTTTTCGTATTCGGTCTGACAAGTGGTCAATAAGATTCTTCTGGCCAAAGAGCCTCCAGAAGGATGGGATCCGTCGGCCAACGAGATGGTTTCGTCGGTGACTTCAGGTGGAATGTCCGTACACAACTTGGCACAGAACTTGGCGTACATTTCCGACCAGTATGGTTCGTCACACGCCTTGGCAAACGTCAAGGAGATGATTTGTCTTATGGTCTTGGAGTCCTTCTCCCACTTGGACTGGTTGGCGATCTTCAACACATCGTCGGTTATTTGGGTGAACATTTCCAAGGTCAATTTGTTTAATAATGATTTGACCTTTCTTTCCACGTCTTCTTCGCTCAAGATCTCCGTACCGTCTTCGGCGTATTGCACTTCGGTCTTCTTGACTCTCGATCTAGGAACCCATCTGTTTTCGGTCTTTTCCAACGGCTTAACGTCTTCAAGTGGCTTAGGAGGTGCGGCGTCTTCTTCCTTTTCTCTGCCACCTCTCTTGGATTGGTTGGATTTTCTGGTCGACTTGTCTCTGGAAGAGCCTCCGCCGCCTCTTCTCTTGGATCCGCTCCTCGAGTTCTGTCTGGGGTCGTTGAATGGTGGTCCTCTGCCAGGAATCTGTCCATTAAATCTACCTGGCAACGAGTTTCCGAACTTGCTCATCGATCTACCTTGAGGACCTCCCTTTTTGGCAGTTTGGATGTCCACCTTTTCCAATTGCGCCTTGAACTCGGCGTCCAATGGGAACTGCAACACTGAACGGAACTGGATCAAGAATTGCGGATCGTAACGGTATTTTTTGTTAGGTATCTTTTTGCTGGAGTCAACTGAGGTTATGTCCTGAGGGTATTTTACATTGAAGATATCGTCAATAGGGGTAGCTTCTTTGACTTTGGTGAGGAAATTGGTGATGGAGAACGAGTCTTCTTCGGCTTCTTCACCAGTGCCATCTTCGGTAGTTGATGGTTCTGGGGCAGAACTTTCTTCAGGTTCTTTAGGTGTAGCCTCTTCTGAAGCATCTTCAGTAGAAGGTGCAGACGAAGCTTCTTCGGATTCTTTAGGTTTTTCGGCCTCTTTCTTGGCTTCTTCGGCTTTCTTTTCAGCCTCTTCCTTTTCTCTGGCAAGTCTTTCTTGCTCCTTTCTTTCCTGTTCGATTCTTTCCCTCTCGGCTTGCTCGGCCTTTTCCTTCTCTATTCTCTCAGCCTCAGCCTTTTCTCTCTCGGCTCTTTCCTTTTCGGCCTTTTCTTGCTCGATCTTTTCCTTTTCGGCCTTCAACTTCTGTTCTTCTTCGGCCTTCTTGGACGCAGCAGCCTTTTCAGCCTTTTCTCTGATTTTTCTCTTGAATTCTTCAGCTGCTGAGTTGGCTGCTGGCGCTACAGGAGCAGCAGCAGCAGCAGCAGCAGCAACGGGAACAGCAGCAACGTCAGGAGAAGAGAAAGCCGGGCTTTGGGCTTTGGAAGCAGGAACAGCCACCCCCGGAGCTGGCGACGAGGCCGGCGTGCTGGCAGCAGTCTTCTTCTTCTTCTCTTCAAGATCAACAGGCTTACCGTCCTTGGTGGTGAGTTTTACTTTGGAGCTAGGCATAGGTCCATATGGCTGTATAGGCACTCCGTATGACGACATCTGCATATTTGGCATCACCTGGTACCCTCCGTACGGATTAGGCACAAAGCCGTATGGATACATGCCAGGCTGAGGATACCCGTAGTTGTAGTTTGGTTGGTTGACCTTGTAGGAACGACGGCCCTTTCCGTTGCCAGAATTGCCCGAGTTGTAGTTGGGGGACGCATTTTGAGAATTGCCACCTTGGCCAGCCTGATACCCCTGGTTTTGCCCCTGGTTGCGGTAGTTTTTCTTCTGGTATCCGTTATAATTGCCAGGATAGTAATTATACTTGTCAGGTCCGCCAGGGACACCAGGAATGGGAGGAACTGCGTAATTGCCGTAAGGCTGGGCTGGAGGAGCGCCTCCTGGCCCGGCAGCAGCAGCGTGGGAGCTTCCTGGAGTGGAGGTTTCGCTGTTGTGGGAGGGAGAAGCGGCGGAGGAGTCGGTGTCTGGAGCCGCAGATCCGTGGCTAACTTCGTCGGTGGTTTTGGTGGCACCCCCGGTGGAAGATGGGTGTTGAGCAGCAACGCTGTTCACCTCATCAGAACTAGCGTGTCCGGATATACCGTCCACACCCTTATCAGTCATGATATAAAGAATAACTTCTTGGAAAAGTACAAAAAAAATCTCGAAAAATTTTCACTCATTGAGGGTTTGATAAAGCCAAAGGGCCAAAAAGGCCAAAGGGCCACAGAAAAGGCAGACTACAAAAAGCAGATGGGGAAAGAAGGCGAGGATATATTACAGAACTACGTAGAGTGTAACTACAGTCAATAGGTGGCAAAACCACGTATTCATTGGGGGCCTACATGCTAACTGTCATGTCTAGTGGTAGTGCGAGAGGCTGATCTGATTTGGTCCAAGCATACCGCGGTGTTGGTGAGGGAGAGAAAACACGGGAGAGTGGAATCACGCGCGCGGCAATTGCAGTAATTTCAGTAGGCAGATCACTAGAATTGTCACTAGAATTCGCACATTCCTCGCTGTCACGTCAAATGCTTGCAACACGTAGCAATAGAGGTATACAATACACCGAATGAACTAAATGATATTTCATGTAATCGTATATATATATATATATACATCTGTGTATATACATCTATGTATATACTATACTCTCTTAATATACTCTCGTACCACTACCTTTCTATACTATCTTATAGATCTTTATAGTATTATATACTGTGCTCTGCCGTTCGTTCTCTCCCTCACTATTTTCGTAGTGCGACCACTCTAGAGCCTACGCTGAAACAGACCTAGACCTACTAGAGTTACTGCCACTCGGGTAAGTGCTAGTCCTTGTGCTAGTCTTTTGCTAGTCTTTGTCTAGTCTTTGTCTAGTCTTTGTATATGTAGCTTTATCCTTCTTGTCTATTTATTTGAAATAACTCTGATATACAGCATATGCTAGTAGCGACGCCACAATGCCTACAAACAGATACACCACCACCTTTTCCTTGAACGACTCGATCTGGAAACAGTGGAGGATTATCTCCAGCTCCAACCGGTCATTTTTAGCTGAAACACCACCCACTAACTTCCTAACGTTCAACTGTTTTAGTACCTGCGATAATGAATCCTCCTTCTTCTCATTCTTCTCATTATTCACCCTCTTCTCTCGATCCTCCTCTGTTACGCACAACTGGCTATCTTCTTGCAAGCAAAAGTCTTTGGTGCACAACGCACACTTTTCCACCGGCCGTATCAAGCTTTTGGTATTACACTTGCACCAGCAGTACTGCTGGTACGCCGTGACCAGCACTACCAACAAGAGTATCCCCAATTTCATCCTACAACTCAACCCTACAGTCCTACTTAATCGTACAAGTATATGATAGTCACGAGGATTTCTGGCCAAAATCACGCGCGCAGTCGGTGGCGTCAGAAAATCGATAACTATCAATCACTAAAAGAATATAACTATCAAATCACTAAAAGAACAGTGGTAGACAAGTAATTGATTTATTATGGCCACAGTGAAATCTTATGTCCACGAAGGAGGCATCCGTCCATACTTCGAACAGCAAATCCAGGATGCCGAGATCCGAATCCAGCAAACCACACAGAACTTGAGAAGATTGGAGGCCCAGCGCAACAAGTTGAACAACAAGGTTCGCCAGTTGAAAGACGAATTGAGATTGTTGCAGGAACCGGGCTCGTATGTGGGAGAAGTGGTCAAGGTGATGGGCCTCAAGAAGGTGTTGGTGAAAATCCACCCCGAAGGCAAGTATATCGTCAACATCAGCAAAGACATCGATATCAAGAAGTTGACGCCTTCGTTGAGAGTGTGCTTGAAAGCAGACCTGTACGATCTCCACAAGATCTTGCCCAACAAAATCGACCCGTTGGTCTCGTTGATGATGGTGGAAAAGGTGCCGGACTCCACCTACGACATGGTGGGAGGGCTCGACAAGCAGATCAAAGAAATCAAGGAGGTGATCGAGTTGCCTGTCAAGCACCCGGAACTCTTTGAAAGTTTGGGCATTGCCCAGCCCAAGGGTGTTATTTTGTACGGTCCCCCCGGTACCGGCAAAACGTTGTTGGCCAGATCGGTGGCGCACCACACCGAGTGTAAGTTCATCAGAGTGTCAGGATCGGAGTTGGTGCAAAAGTATATTGGAGAAGGGTCGCGTATGGTCAGAGAGTTGTTCATAATGGCGCGTGAACACGCGCCTTCCATCATCTTCATGGACGAAATCGACTCCATTGGGTCTTCCAGAGTCGAAGGCTCGGGTTCGTCCGGCGGCGGTGACTCCGAAGTCCAGCGTACCATGTTGGAGTTATTGAACCAATTGGACGGGTTCGAGTCCTCCAAAGACATCAAAATCATCATGGCCACCAACAGATTGGATATCTTGGATCCGGCCTTGTTGAGACCGGGCAGAATCGACAGAAAAATCGAGTTTCCGGCCCCCACCGTGACCGCCAGAACCGACATTCTCAAGATCCACTCCAGATCCATGAACTTGACCAGAGGCATTGATTTGAGAAAGATCGCCGAAAAGATGAACGGCTGTTCGGGCGCAGACGTCAAGGGGGTATGTACCGAGGCCGGTATGTATGCATTGAGAGAAAGAAGAATCCATATCACCCAAGAGGATTTCGAGTTGGCGGTGGCCAAGGTCATGTCGAAGAACGACGAGGGTGCGGTTTCTTTAGCCAAGTTATTCAAGTAAATAAATAAAAGAATAAAAGAAGAAAAGAGTAAAATAAAAGAATAAACGTAGAAAACCGTTGTCTTGTAGAAGTTAAATACAACCATAATTGTTCTACTCCAATACAACCAAGCTAATTTTGCTTTTACTAGTTGGCTAAATAGAATTACTCTTGAAATATTGAATGGAGTAGAAAATTCAAGGACTCTCAAGCTGCTTCTTTATAAAATGGACTGATTACCAGGCTGAAACTTCCATTAGCTAATAACTACATTAGTAGTAGGTGAAAAAAGTGAGTGAAATCCGAGAAAGTCACGTGCAAGAGGATGTTTCCGGTTGGGGTGTAAATTCAGCACCGTCCCAGCCACTGGTCATTAGCACTCCGTCGTTCACTAAAGTGTCATTGCAGTTCTTAAGACTGCTAGATTCGACTAGAGCTATTGTGAACCAATTCAAAAGAGTTTTTGTGCTAGTATCAGAGGGCCTAAATGTACTGACCCAGGTGGCCGGAAGTCGCAAAAGCACGTGAATCAACCGGATATCACTATTATGAGTGCAAATAGACAAAATGAGACTGATTCTTGTATACCATTTTCACTCCGAAAGTGGATATTTTAATAAAGACTATCATATATATAAGGCTTCAGAGCTGGGGATGTATTTTATTATTCTTGATATCCATGGCAGTTCGTACAAAAGCACTGAGATAGTACATATAAGTATATAAGCTGTAATTACTGTAGTCTAAGTCGGCGAGACCTAATTCTATCAACTCAGCAATACTTGACTCAATCAATGAGTTTTCGCTACTAATAAGTCCAATCACTACGCTACTTGCATCCTATAAAGAGTCGCTTACTTGGAACCCTACAGTATATTCCCTATCGGTCCGCAAATAAGATAATGACTAATTACTAAAAAATAAGCAACATAGCTTAACTACTAAAGAGAGATGATCTAGAAAGCTTATAATATATATATTAATTACTTAAGTAGTCTATTCTAATATGCAACTATTATCCAGAATGTTCCAATTCGCAATTTGCAACAGTCTGATTTTTGAATTCAATTAAACACGTATATGACACGTGACCGGACACACAAATGACAGATTGGCAAAAAGCAGTATAACTACACCACGATAGAACAATAAAGCACAAGCTTGTTAATTATAGAAAAGAACAGGAAGAATACCACAGATTAGTCCAGGAAAACCATTCATAGTTCCATAAGCTTTGAAGATCAGCTCAGTCAGAAATTACAATTAATTTACCCATATTTTTCAGTCAATTCGAGTAGTTGGTAATTATTAGGATGAATTTAGTTCTTCTAATTCTGTTTTTTGTATGGAGTGTTGGGGCTACGCTCCTTGAGAGGCTCCAGCTGCTTGATACGCGATTTCTCCAAGAAGGACCGACCAGTGCTATGCTCAATGAATACGACCAGGTGGTCAAGGAAATAGAGAATAATGAACTTCCCAAGAGTATAATGGAAAGAGTGCCACAAGTGTACTTCAAAAAAGCGTTGATTGAGCTTAATTTCAACAAAGAGCTGCAGGCTATAGCAGACTTGAAGAAGTCGTTGAAATTGGACGGCACCATGAAACCAGTCAAGGCGAAGCTTCTCCAGCTATTGTTTGAAAGAGGGGACTTTGACGAGATAGAAGAGCTTTTGAAGGGTTCAAAGGATGAAGGGACCGATTATGCTGCGAAAATAGCAGATATAAAGAAAAACTTGGGCAATATCGAAAAGTTGTTTACCAAAGGAAAGTACACCCAATGTGTTTCTGAGTTGGACAAAACAGTATTGAATGCTTCTCCTTCCAACACAAAAGCATTGGACTTGCATTTGAAGTCGTTGCTTGGAATATACAAGCAGGAAGTGGGCAAAGAGGAGCCCAAGTTCGAAGGCGACAATGTCAATAAGCTTATAATCAAAGACATTCAAAAGCTTCTAAAGATCCAGCCCCTTGCTAACTTGCAGTTGTACCAAGAAATGGCGCGGTTTTTGATCTTTACCGAGACCCAAGTGGAGCCTGCAAAGCAGATCCTCAAGAACTGTTTAAGAATAGATAATGAGAATTCGGGGTGTGGAAAGCTTTCGAAGTTTTTGACCAAATTCAGTCCCTTTTTGAAGATATTAGAGGAGTATTCTACTATGATCAGTCACTACTATGTGACGCATGAAAACCAGCGTGAAGGCAATCTTGACGACGAGTTTAAAAACCCCAATATCGACTGGAAGTATGTCAATGATTTTCTATTTAGCCAGGAGATTAAGGTATCTAAAATAGAAAAGAACAAATTGCCCAAAAGCATCAAGACGAACTATGATTATTTGACGTTTCAAGCTGGTGATTTTTTGAAGCAAGTAGTAGGCAAAGAAGTGCCGGAGAAAACCAAGTTTGTCAAAGAATTGAACATGTTGGTGTGTCAAACAGGAGTGGAAATCAAAGACAAAGAGGCGTTCAAGTTCTGTGCCAAAACCGAAGATTATTTCTTGCCCAAGTCTATTCCTGAAGTAGACAAGTTGTTGAAGAAACACAAGTATGTGGAGGCACAGCGGATTCTCACCAAGTTCTCGCCCAATGTCCAACAGACCAAGTTGTTTAGAGATCGGTATGAGAAGATCGAGGCCGAAGAAGCCAGGCAGCACCAGAAACAGCAGCAGTACAGGCAACAGCAGCAGCAGCAACAACAGCACCATTACCAGCAGCAACAACAGCGACAACAGCAGGCCAGAAAGCCCAGTGTGGACTACTATAAAGTGCTAGGGATCTCGAGAGATGCCGATGAAAAAACCATCAAAAAAGCCCACAGAACCCAGACTCTCAAGTTCCATCCTGACAAGTACAAGGGCACCGATTTGAGTGCTGAGCAGATCGAAAACAAGATGCAAGAAATCAACCAGGCGTATGAAGTTTTGTCCAATCCCGAATCTAGAGCAATGTACGATAGAGGCGACGATCCAAATGACCCTAGAGGCGGCCAAGGAGGTCAAGGAGGTCCAGGCTTTAATCCTGATTTCATGAACCAGTTCTTCCAAGGAGCCCACGGTGGACAAGGAGGATTTAGGTTTACAGGTAATCAGGGGTTTAATTTTGGAAAGAAGAAGAGAAGGGGTGGATTTTAGTGAATCGTGAGCGAGCGATAGCGAGCGAACGAGAGACGAAAAGAAGAGAAGTGAGCGAGCGAAAGCGAGCGATGAGATGAAAAGAAGTGAGTGAGCGAAAGCGAGCGAAGAGATGAACAAAAGAGAAGAGAAAGAAATTAGAAGAGAAGAAATTAGAAGAGAAAAAGATAAAGGTTTAGTAATGTTCAATAGACATAATTCGATATTTATTTATAATAAATATACCATAATCAGTAGAAGTCATGTATTGTAAACAGGAAAAATACGTTAGTTCTGACTAGCATTGATTTCAATGTCATTTTTTATGTAACTTCAAGAATAGCTTCTGATCAGATTGCACTTTAGTCTATTACGTGGTAATAAATTCTCAGGTCAGAACTGAATCTAACTAATAATGTTGAAATTGTTCGTTTCACCAATTTGATGCTAATATTCAATTTTTCTACCAAAAGATATTTTTGGGTGCAAATTAATATTACTGTCATAGACTGCAAGTAGGGTATTTATAACATCCTAGCTAATAGAGAGACAGCAATTGTGCTATTGTTAATACTACATCACTATCAATACTAAGAATGTGATAGCATTCAGTTAGAGTAGTAGTAGAAGTAGTGTGAGAGTGCTAGTCTTAGTGAGAGAGCAGTAATATCAATAGAGTAATCTTAGTGAGAGAGAGTCGTTTTAGTGAGAGAATAGTCTTATTGAAAGTTATAATCTTCATAAAAGATAGTGCTTTCCTGAGGAGTACAAGAGTTGGTGCTTTCCCTAGAACGTTAGTGTTTGTGTTTTCCTGTCAGATGTATCGATAAGCCACACAAGCCCTGCTAAGCATAAACCTAAACACTAAGCACTAAGCAAAACCTAAAATTGCATGTATATAAAGAAAGAATTATTACGTATTTCAATATAAGTATTTGCAATTTAATCATTTGCAATCATACACAGTTTGTGTTTAAGTGTTTAAGTGTTTAAGTGTTAATCGAGATAAGCTCGCTTCCCAATCCGGAATGTGGCTGCATCGCTGGTGGTCCATTCGGGAACGGCTCCGCACGTGACCCGTGACTCAGCTGATAAGAACAATTTGTCTCCACTCTTTTACACATTCCTCTGCTTATTCTACGCTGCTTTGCTTCTTTCCTTTACTCCTTTCTCTTGCTTCTTTTTATTATGAAGCTTCCAATTGCATTGCTTGTTGGCGCAGCCAGCGCTATCCCCTTCTACCTCCCCGGCCACGGCCAATCTGTCATGGAACTCGACTCCCAAGGTTTCTTACACGGAGACAAAGATACTCGTCCGGTGATTGATACCGAGGAATTGCAGAAGTTAATCACCGCCGAAGGCTTGAAAGAACGTGCAGAAAAGCTCTACAACATCTCGACCCATTCCATCGGAGAATACGGGCATCCCACCAGAGTCATTGGCTCTGCTGGCCATTTCGGCACAGTTGGATATGTTATTCACGAGATGAAGAAGTTGGGCTACAAGGTCGAAACACAGAGTTTCAGTGCTGTTGACGGTAGAGTCAAGAACTACACCGTTTCCATTGACGGCAAGCCGGTTAGCAAGGTGCACCCGCTCCTGTTGACGCCTCCGACCGAAGGAGAACTCGAAGCCAAGTTGGTTTTGGCCGGCAACTTGGGGTGTTCAGTTTCAGATTTCGAGGGTGTCAAGGGCAACATCGCGTTGATCAAAAGAGGCGAGTGTCCTTTTGGCGACAAGTCTGTTAATGCCGGAAAAGCCGGTGCTATTGGAGCCATTATCTACGACCAAGAGGAGTTCCGCGGCAGCTTGAGTTCTCATACCGGCAAAGAAATTCCTAGCGTTGGAGTCAAGGAGTCTGCCATTGCGGAGGTGCTTGAAGCGTTGAAAAAAGACCCCAAAACAGACGTCCCCGTCAAGTTATACATCGATTCGTACGTCAGAACCGTCAAAACCCTCAATGTTGTCGCTGAAACTATTGAGGGCGACCACGACAACGTGGTCTCGCTTGGTGCGCACTCCGACTCCGTGGCCAACGGGCCCGGTATCAACGACGACGGCAGCGGCACGCTTTCGTTGTTGGAGGTGGCCTCCAAATTGACGCAGTTCAAAGTCAATAATGCCGTGAGATTTGCCTGGTGGGCCGCAGAGGAAGAAGGGTTGTTGGGATCGGAGTGGTACGCCAACCACTTGAGCGCCGAAGAAAACGCCAAGCTCCGTGTGTTCATGGACTACGACATGATGGCGTCTCCCAACTACGAGTACCAGATCTACGATGCCAACAACGAAGACCATCCCAACGGATCGGGCGATTTGAGAGACTTGTACATCGACTGGTACACGCAGCACGGCTACAACTACACATTGGTGGAGTTTGACGGCAGATCCGACTACGTGGGCTTCATTGACAACGGCATTCCTGCTGGAGGCATTGCTGCTGGGGCCGACAGTTTCAAGACCAAAGAGGGTGTGGCCAAGTACGGCGGAGTAGAGGGCGAATGGTTAGACCAATGCTACCATCAGTTGTGCGACGATTTGGACAATGTAGACTATGAGGCCTGGGTGGTTAATACCAAGTTGATTGCCCATTCTGTGGCTACTTATGCTAAGGACTGGGGCACTTTTCCAGAGAGGGAGGTTAAGAAGGAGATTGAGGAGTTTAAGTACAGGGGGGCACAACTAGTATTATAGTCCACTAACTAACACTAACATAGATACTCCACAGGAAATCACTGACAAGAAAAAGAACCCACCAACTAACACTAACATGAAAAACCCATTAACTAACCTAACAGAAGTGAAACTAACTCTCACTAACAGTTACTAATTCTCACTAATAGAAGTGTTACTAACTCTCACAAAAATGAGTGCTACTAACTCTCACTAAAACTTGGTAAACCAAGTTTTCCTGTTCAAGTTTAGTTAGTCGATAAAATTTGTTTTATAGTCATTATATTAAATGTTAATCTAACCATAAAGTGGATCATTATTGAATTTGAATTTTACATTTTTACTAGATTTATTTGCTTGAAAGGAATGTAGAATACTAGCTAGAGGGAATGGTGAGAGGGCGTAATGTCAGGGTATTTCCAAGTAGTGGTGAATGTTAGAGTGAAGGATGAAAGAATGAAGGATGAAAGAGTGAAGGATGATACTTTTTTACTATATACTTTGACATGATCTTAGATTTACTTGAATTATGTTTATGAGATCAATGGCTGCGAAAAATGAAAAAATTGAAATAGGTGAGGTATTTGTTTCTGAGCATTCTAGAGTGCTGAGTGCCGAGTGCTGAGTGCCGAGTGCTGAGTGCTGAGTGCTGAGTGCTAGGATGTTCTGGATGTTCTGGATGTTTAGGATGTTTAATTAAGAGTGCAAAGTTGTTTCTGTCAAAGAGTGCTGAGTGCTGAGTGCTGAGTGTTAGGAGGTTAAGGATGCTCTGGATGTTTAGGATGTTTGTTGAAGAGTGCAAAGTTGTTTCTGTCGAAGAGTGCTGAGTGCTAGGATGTTAAGGATGCTCTTTATGTTTAGGATGTCTGTTCAAGAGTGCAAAATTGTTTCTATAAAGAGTGCTGACTGCTGAGTGCTGAGTGTTTCAGGGTGCTGGATGGTTTCATACGAGTGCTAGGTTGTTCAGAGTGCTAGGATGGTTTTATGGAGTGCTTGTTGGTTAGAGTCCTAGGATGCTTTTTTATGACTGCATAGTTACTATTCTAATTGTACTAAACTATAGTGTGTCATGATTCAAAGATACTGCTCTTTATTTGAGATCACTGGCTGCGAAAAATTAAGGTTTCTGATGAATGTCAGAGGTGAAATGTTTTGACTATTATCTAGCATGCTAATGTGAAGAGTGCTAGATTACAAAGTGCAGGATGTTCAAGATGTTCACGATGCTTTAGAGTGCTAGGATGTCGAGTGCTTGGATTTTCAGAGTTTTAAATATTCTTTTATTGATACTGTACTATAGAACATGATAGCTGCAAGATGTTCATGAGGTCAATGACTGGGGAAAAATTCAAGGTGTCTTGAAATGGTTTGTTTTTGAACATCTTGAAAGAGATCGAGTCAGGCGTTGAGATTTAGTATGTTTAGGATGGGGATAAATTAAGAGTGCCAGGATGCTTTTATAGTGCTAGGATGTTCAGAGTGCTTGGTTTTTTTTATATAGAGTGCTTGGTTTTTACAAGTGTTAGAGTGCTTGATATTAGAGTGTAACTTGCTCGAGTGCATGATACAGTGCTAAGCTTTTTCAAGAGTTCTAGGATATGAGTACTTCTGTACTATATAGTATGAATTGAGTTAAAGATTTACCTGAATCAAGTTCATGAGATCAATGGTTGCGAAAAAATCAAAAAATTCTGATAGTTTTTGATACTTATGACAAGTGAAGTTTTCATTGTTTCTGAGTGCTAGTATGTTAGTTGTTGAGGGTGTAGAATGGAGTACTAGTGTGTTGAGAGTGGTATAGTGTAATATTATTTTCGCACCAATTGATTAAATGAGCTGGAGCTATAACTACCTCTCGTACAATCTCCGCCGTCGATAGCTTGCAAACTTCGACTTTCCTGACGTTCTTAAGATCCTCCACTAATGAACTTCCACTATTTAGATCATTAGTGTGATATTTCTAACTTAGTTTTCGACAATAGTGTAGCATTGACCGAGAAGTGCAAGAAAATAGAATAGATAACTTTAATGGATCGGTATCGCCTAAATAAAATAAAAGATGAAGTAGGATGGTCTATAGATGCACGATGCACGTATATTGCTATAAGATGTGTAAGAAGAGTCAATATGTTTGCTAAACTTGAGGCGAGCTCACACTGTTCTGCAAGAATTGAGTATATCCTAAGTCCAGATCTTCATTTGTTAGTGAGTACTGGATTAGAGTGCTAGAAGTGCTGGAAGTTCTGGATACTAGAGTGCTAGACTTCTTCGAGAATACTTGATTTTACTATCTATACTGTACTGACAGTTTGACATGATTCAAGCTTAGCTGGTTGTATATGGAGATCAATGGCTGCGAAAAACCGAGGTTTATTAAACTCCTTTAATGAACTTTCCTCTGTGAGCTTTCTTGAGCGCTGGATGTCAAGATGAACTAGAGTGTCAGGTATGCTGAGTGCTGAATGTTCAAGAGTGCGTTCCATATGATGAGGGCGGATCTGTAATCATGCTGCGAGCGATAACGGCGAGGCCCGCGATAGAAGAGACAGAGACAGACAAATACAGAAGCAATACCAAAGAGTAGGAGAGAATGTGCACTTGCTACTAGAGTGCTAACTACTGATCATGCAAACCTAACTAAAGTCACTTGTATTGGGATACGTTCCTTGTTAGGATGGATATTCGGTAATTGCAGGCCCTCGCGGAATAGCTGCAAAATGCGAACAGTGGAAAATAGCTAGCGAGTTCACTATCCAGTGTAAATATAATTGTTCGTGGTAAAGCTGTTAGGCAATCCTCTAGTTGGTTAAGCTAGATACTGCTTTCTGGCTAGATTTGAATAATCACATTATTCGCTTAGAACCGGCAGCCAGTTACAGTGGAAAGCACCGTGTAGAATTCTTATCGGAGTACTATAGAGAGAGTCTTGTCGATTGCAAGTCAATTAACAAAGTTGAATGGGTCTTAGCCACATCCAGTACCTCATAAGTATAGGTATAAATAGAAAGGGTCAGGTAATCAATTGGTATTAGAAATTCCAGGTAGACTTCCTATTACATACCTTGTTCAATAAGTATATTTATATATGTACAGAGCATCCTACCAGATTTTTCAGCTCATTAGCATAAGTAAAGTATAGGATAGTCCGTTTATTCTTATGATTGTTAACAAAGTAACTATAGAGTACAGTTACTTTTGGTATTGAATAGAGTAAATCAAGTAGTACAAGTTTTCATAAGTTCACCTACAAGTTACCAATTAACTATTTATTATATAAGGAGCTAATTGGTTACTTAAAGAATGTCAATTCTCACACTCTCGTCAATTACTGAATAGGTCTACTACGCACTAAAATACATTTGCATCAATTGTGAAACTGCATGAAAAATATATCAATCAAGGAGAAAATCAAACTTAAAGAGCAAGTAATTTAGGGTAATTAATGTAATTGCACCTGATAATCAAGTGTAGATAAGCTGGGATAGCTGGGCGAATGGAGAAATCGAGTGGTTATTTTGCAATTATACCGGGCCGTAAAATATACTTTATGGCTTAGTTGTCGCGAACTCCGTATTTCTGGTTACATTGAGACTTGCTCGTACATAATTGCCAACGGTGTAGCTGCGTGGGCTTAAAGCCTCTGAACTAGGCTAACCGGCATGGCACAAAAGCTTATACGAAGCCCTTAATTTCACCCCAGCAATCTAGATATGAGCACTCTAAGCAACAAGCCATGATGTTCTCCACATCAGTGGGGCTACGTTAACTTACTCCTCTTTTTATAAGCACCAACTTTAAACGTTAAATGTGTCAGTGCTACTGTGGGTGAGATGGGGGAGCCTGTTGGGGGAGCCAACGTGGGGGAACGTGGGGGGGGGACCGCGCTCGCCAGCCGCCCCTCCCCCACTGCAACTCCGGCGACGGACCGAGCGAGAAGAGAGTCAATTGCAATTGACTGAACTATCTAATGACTAACAGTAAGGTATGTAACGAGTCAATTACGCCACAGTCTATTGTCTAGATACCCCTTTAATAAAGTCCGCGGTTGATAGAATCTAATTAATCAAGGATACGACAAACAAGTAAGGCTAATATATCCGAGCCGTGCGATAAGGGGGGGGTGGGGGGAGCACGAGGAGCTGCGAAAAGTTGGTTGAAAAATGAAATATTATATAAAGTAGCCATTTCCCCACAAGAGGGTAGTAATGCAATTTGTACGTACAATAACAAAGATGACGAAGCCTAAGGTATTGAGACTTGGAGAGATTAACTATGCTCAGAAAAAATGGGAAGAGCTTGGCAAAGTGGCCCAGGTGATTCCGTGTGAGTCCAAGAACCGGGAAGAGTTTTTCAAAGATTTGAAGGACAAGTACAGCGACGTGACGTTTATCACGAGAACATTTGCCAGTGTGGCCCAAACAGGCAGGTTTGACGAGGAATTGGCGTCGCACTTGCCGGAAAGCGTCAAGGGCATTGGCCACTGCGGGGCCGGGTACGACCAGATCGACCCCGATGCATTCACCAAGCGCAAGATCCAGATTTCCAACGTCACCACTCCGGTGGAAGCCCCCACGGCAGACACTGCGGTGTACCTCATCTTGTCTGCGTTACGTAATTTCCAGCAATTGCACGATAGTCTTGTCGCGGGCCAGTGGGGTTCTGGACCCCGTCCTCCGATCGGACATTGTCCGCAGGGAAAAACGGTGGGAATCTTGGGGCTCGGGGGAATTGGCAGAGCCATCAGAGACCGTTTGGCAGGGTTTGGGTTCGCCAAGATCTTGTATAACAACCGTAGACGTCTTAGTGCGGAGTTGGAGGGCGATGCCATCTACACGCCACTTGACGAATTGTTTGCTACTGCCGATGTAATTGTAATTGCCATTCCATTAAACGCCAAGACCCGTCACAGCATCAACAACGAAGCGTTTGCCAAGATGAAGGACGGCGTGGTGCTTATCAACATCGCGCGCGGGGCTATCATCGACGAGCAGCAGTTGATTGGCGCGCTCAAGCTGGGAAAAATCGGCGCGTTCGGTGCGGATGTGTTTGAGCACGAGCCCGAGGTGCCCAAGGAGCTCTACGAATTGCCTAATGTGGTCAGTTTACCCCATGTCGGCACTTACAGTGTGGAGGCCACGCGGAACTTGGAGGAGTGGGTTGTAGACAACGTTGAGCTGTTTCTCCAAACCGGCAAGGTCAAGACCATTATTCCGGAGCAGAGCGACCTTATATAAAGGCGGCTATTGGTGAGAGGGAATGTATAGTTCTCACATAGATGACACCCCCCCCCCCCTTCTTCTGATCGTCTCGCAGAGACGATTGGAAGGAGTCGATAGATATGATGTGATTAGATTGACTTATAGATATGCATCCCAAAACTACTCTACGCGATAAAACACTGACTGTAGCCTACACAAACTAACACCAACTATAATCTACACGATAAAACACTAACTAACTCTACACAATCTAACACCAACTATACTTTACACAATTTAACATCAACTATGCTTTACACTATTTAACATCAACTATACTCTACAATATTTAACACATTACACAGGTATACAAGTTACATGTCTCAATTTTCTAACCACAAATAGTACAGTATAGTGCGCAATTGAACTCTAACTATGTCTACAATTATACACTGCCTTCTCTATTTTCTACACACAAATGCAGTCTACAGCACAATTTGCAGCCAACACTGATTATACTCTAATTTCAACACTGTCTTACACAGATATAGATACAATTATCTATTCACTTTTGTGCACACAATCTCCAGTCTACCTATAAAGTGAACAGTACATTTATCACTAACTATACTCCATAATGTAACATAATACAAACCACAAATGTAGTCAACACTAACTATACTCTACAAATCCGACACTGACAATTAAATAGATGCAATCATCTATGCACTTCTGAGCACATTAAATTACAATAACGCACACACGCAATACTTTAGAGACGTAAAAAGAATATGTATCAGAGTAAATGCTCTAGAGATAGACTGTGTATGTGTTTATAGGGTTAGTCAGTATAAGCCTACATATACTGCATACTATATATGTTGCAAGTGTGTTAGACTCACTATAAATTATATTACCTGTGTATTATAGTGGTCTATGTGTAGATTGTAGAGCAGTATAAATTGTAATTGTAGGTCTATGTGTAGATTGTAGAGCAGAGTATAAATAGTACTTGTAGGTCTATCGTGTGAATTACAGTCAGTGTTTAATTGTGTACTCAATTGTACTGTTTGATTGTGCGGCCCCGCATCGGCAGCGCACCACGAGCGCCGATGCCGAGCGACGTCATTGCCAGCGCAGACGATGAAGAGAAGTCATACTAGTCATGGACTTCACCAGCAATAGAAGACATAGCTAGCATACATACGCACCAACGTACCAGTATATTTTTGATTGCACCGTTATAACACCTACTCCTCCCTAACTTCCTCCCTTTTCTTCTCTCTTCCCTCTCTTCCCTTCCCTTCCCTTCCTCTCTCGCTATTCTGTTCACAGGAAAAATGAAAATTTCAAACTCTTCACCAGCAAACGTTTATATCGGCATTGACAGTTTCTTTCAGTAGAACTCAAGCTACGTTCACCCGATCCAAACATCCACCCCACCGCCACCGCATTTCCCAGGCTTTCCCTATTACAGCCACAGCAACCACTTTCCCGTTCACGGACTTCACGGAAAATACTTGCTTCCGACCATTTTGGTTCCAACCATTCACACTCATATAAATAGGTATACAACATGGAACTGCACCAGCTCCAGTTTATGAAAGAGGCCGTCGAAATAGACTACGAGTCGTTGCCCGAAGACGCCACCATAACGGCCCATCTCACTGCCGGAGCGTTTGCCGGAATCATGGAGCACACGGTGATGTTCCCCATCGACTCGCTCAAGACCAGAATGCAGATCACAGGCGGCAAGCAGGAGTTGTCCAAGAGCATAGTTTCGTCCATCTCCAAGATCTCTTCCAGCGAAGGTGCCTATGCGCTCTGGAGAGGTGTTTCTTCGGTGGTGTTGGGAGCCGGCCCGGCCCACGCCGTGTACTTCTCGGTGTTTGAGGCAACAAAGACGTTATTGGTCAACCGTTTGACTACTTCTAGGACCAACAAGTTTGTTACTGATGAAAACCACCCGTTGATTGCCAGCTGTGCTGGAATTGCGGCGACGACTGCGAGCGATGCGTTGATGACGCCGTTTGATGTGTTGAAGCAGAGAATGCAGGCGGCACCATCAGCACCAGAAACTCCTGGCGGAGCTTCTGGTGCTCAAGCTGCCACTTCAGTAGCTTCTTCTGCTACTTCTGCTTCTTCTGCATTTGGTGGCTCCTCCGGAAACACCAAATACGCCAAATCTCCCAGAGGAGTCCTCCAAAACGCCGCCGCCATCTACCGCGCCGAAGGCATCACCGCCTTCTACATCTCGTACCCCACGACCCTTTTCACCAACATCCCGTTTGCCGCACTCAACTTTGGTTTCTACGAGTACTTCTCGTCCGTATTAAACCCCTCCAACAGCTACAACCCTTATTTGCACTGTGTAAGTGGTGGAATCGCCGGAGGGATCGCCGCAGCCTTGACCACCCCGTTGGACTGTATCAAGACTACGCTTCAAACCAGAGGCATAACCCAGAACGTTAACTTGAGAAACGTCAATGGGTTCACCAGTGCCGCCCGTGCCTTGTTCAAAGAAGGCGGCTGGCCTGCGTTTTCCCGGGGCTTGAAGCCTAGAATCATCTTCAATGTTCCCAGCACTGCCATTTCATGGACTGCGTACGAAATGGCCAAGGAGATTTTATTGAGATGAAAGAAGAAAAGAAAAGAATAACTTATTAAGAGGAGCAATGAGTGAGTACAAATAGAGAGAAGAAGTTTTGGAGTTGTTGAAGATTAAGTGGCCATTAAGATTCATTGAAATCTCACTTTTTCATTTGAGATTTTCACCTCACTTTTTCTAGTGAGAATTTATCAGACTTTCACTATTTTAGTGAGACCTCACTAATATATTTCACTAATTTGAAGCGCGACTAAAATTATTAGTGGGTCTATTAGTGAGTCTGTTAGTGAGTCTGTTAGTGAGTCTATTGTGAGCTATTGTGTTTTATCTATTAGAGTCTATTAGCTATTTTGTCTTCAGGACTTCGCTTCTAAGTAGGTTATAGCCGTGTATATACTAGTAATTAAAAATATCTTTATTCGTTGATTATATACTCTTTATTTCTTTGATCATGGGCCGGGCGATCTGGGCCAATTCGTGGGGCCTCGAGAGCTTCTGCGCTACAAAACTGAAAATCACACACGAGCCGAGAAAGCCTAGGAGGTTGAAAAACGCCATCCGCGAGTAGGACCGTTCTTCTTCTTCGGTGCGGAACGATGCAAAGATCCTTCGTATACTAGCGATGATCATACTACTGAGTACAGTGGAAATCACTGCGTCGTTTACAACTAAAGTACTGCGTCACTAATAATGTTCTTTCGTCTACAAGGATGTTTATGTCACATGACAAAGAAAGTGGCCTTCGCCCACTTCCATGACTAGGCGCCGGTTCGAGCCTGCGGCTCTCACCGGCTCTCCTGGCAAAAAACCAAACTCGCAACGATGATCGGTATCGGGTGCTAGATCGCATATTGCACTCAATAGCCCTTCCACTGCTGAAGGACCAACCATCCGCGACACCTCCCATAGTCCTGACTAGCAGGACTTGATTTCTGATGGCGTCGCCCAGCGTTTTCACGCCTGGATACTCTCTAGAGTATAGGTCGAGGGATGGGGAGAACCACCGAATTTCCCACCCGCGTTGGTGAGACATGCTCTTTTTGTAGGCGGGTAAATGCGATGCGTCGCGAGAAAAGTTGGAACGAGTATGCCAGAGGCCGTTCTGAAGTAAAAAATGGACTATTTAACACTAAGTACAACCAACAAACACAACATGGATGTACACCAACTTGGAAGTACACTAACAAGCACTAGCACTAACTGCACAAACAAACACCAACTTGGATGTACACAACAAATACTGACATGGTTTCAAGTAGGTAGTACGTAGGTAGTACGTAGGTAGTGAGTAGGTAGTAAGTACGTAGTAAGTAGGAGTACGTAGGTTGCAAGTAGTTTGTATATAGTTTGTGAGTAGGCTAGCGATACTGAGATAACATGCATCTGTGGGCATACACCAGCACTCTTGGCATTATCTTACATTAACAGCAATCTCGGAAAATACAGAGAAATTGTATAGAAAATCGTATATTGTCATTAACCAATATTTGCTCTATTTTATTTGCACCCAGTTTTTTTGTGAACCATCGAGAGATAACGTTACTGAGGGATTAGTAGAGGCAAAATAATAAAGTACTTCAATATACCTACTATCTACAACCTACTTATAGCCTACTTACTACCTACGTACTACCTACTTGAAACTATGTTGTTGGTTTGTGCAGCTAGTGTTAGTGTTTGTTTGTGTACATCCAAGTTGGTGTTTGTTAGTGTACTCTATGTAGTGCTTGTTAGTGTACATCCAAGTTGGTGTTTGTCAGTGTAATGTAGGTCTGGTGCCCTAAGCACATGACACTTTTACTTATCCACGTGCGCATTTTGGATGTTTTCTAATTTTTTTCCTGCACTTATCGTGTCAGCAACAATCACCCGCACTATGGACTCCCCAAATTGCGCCTCGCGCCCTGCGGCGGGGCCACCAACGAAAAATCTGTGCAAAAAAAATTGGTGAAATTTTTATACATTATAGATAGCTTTTTGTTTCCTAGTAATAGTTAAGTCGCCAACATGCTTATTCCATCTCAAGAAAGAAAGAAGATCCACCAATACCTCTTCCAAGGTATGTACAGAAAAACAGAATTGGAGAATCAGAAACAGAGTCAGATAATCAGAACGAAATGAAGTGAAAAGTAATGAAGTAATGAAAATATTAAAGTTAAAAACTTAAGGATAGTCAAACTTATAAAGACCTACCACATTATCAAATCACCATCATACGTAATAACCAAGTTTTTTCAAGTTTGATGAAATTAAATCAAGTTTAATCAAAATCCCATCACTATTGATATTCACTGATTAATTTCACTGATACTCTCGAAACTACTGATTCCATACTCTTTTAATTAATACTAACTCTTTATAGAAGGTGTCGTTGTCGCCAAGAAGGACTTCAACCAACCAAAGCACGAAGGAATTGACACCAGAAACTTGTACGTCATCAAGGCCCTCCAATCCTTGACCTCCAAAGGTTACGTCAAGACCCAATTCTCATGGCAATACTACTACTACACCTTGACCGATGAAGGTGTCGACTTCTTGAGAGCCGAATTGAACATCCCAGAAGGTATCTTGCCATTGACCAGATTGAAGAACGCTCCTGCCGAAAGACCACAAAGAGGTGGTCTCAGAGGTGGCCCAAGAAGAGGTGGTGAAGGTTACAGAAGAAGAGCTCGTGATTAAATCAACCGATATTAGTAACATGTACATCTAATAAATACATAATTATAAAGAAGGGTATAGTATCCTAGTGTATTTCTATCAATAAGAAGATATTGTCCTAGTATATCTCTAAATCATTATAGCAGTATGCCTTTGAATCAAATACACAATTTGTTTTAATATAGTCACGTGATACAAGGCGAAAGTAAAATTACAAGTAAAATTTAACAGTATAATTTACTAGTATAATTTCTACATAATAATTAGTATGATTGCAGTATAAATCACCAGTATGCCCTTTACATAATAAATAGAGTCAACTAAATTACCAATTATCCTCTACACAATAAATAGATGAGTCGAATTACTCATCATTGAAGTCAACATAATTTGTATTTGTAGAGTTGACGCTATTCGGTAAATACCGATTACACTAACTATATTACTTTCACGTCCTTAAAAATTTCAATAGGATTTAGAGTAAGAGTTACGTCACGTGAGACGCCAGAAAGAATGAAGAGTAGGATGAAATTTCAATAATAACCAGGTATTTTGGTAAAGGTTTTGGTATGTTAGTGTTAAGTGTAGATCATTGTAGTGTTTCAGAGTGTACTGTACATGTTAGTGTTTGTTAGTGTATTATATATGCTAGTGTTTGTTAGTGTAGTGTTAGTGTTTGTTAATGTAGTAGTAGTTTTGTCACGCCCTTTTCACGTGCGCAAACAGAATACGATCCGAAGGTCAGTCAATGATCAACAAGGCTGTACTGACAACCAAAATCTTCTAGATAGGTAGCATATACAGCAAGACCAACAGAGCATCTGATTATCTCAAGTTAATAATTGATAATTTCATTTGCTTTAGTCTTCATTGATTTTGCCCCCACCGCCCGCCACTCCCAACACCACCGTTTGTCATGCCCGTGGATGAACTACCCATGTACCCCACACCACAGCAGGCTTCCTACGTGGTAGGAAGCCCACCCGGCCAGCGAAAACCGTCGCACCCAAAGCCCAATGTCGCGTATAGACCGCCCAAACAGTACCAGGTTCCTCCACCGCAGAACTACCTGCAGCCCCCATCGTCTTCGCACAGTTACCACCACCAGCAGCCCCCGCCAGAACAGTACTACCAGCCGCAACCCACACCACAGCCTCCAGTACACCACTACAACGGTCCAAGCCAGTATGCTTCGACGCCCCAGCAGTACTACCAGGGCCATCAGCTGCCGCAAACATCGCAGTTTCTGCACTCACAGCCGCCTCCTCAGCAGTACTACCAGCAACCACACCTCCACCAGCCCCCACCCCAGGTGCTTCGCCAAACCCCTCCTCCCCAACACCAGCCACAACAACAAACACAACCAGCACCTACACAATCCTACACTTCCTCTTCCCATGGCTCTTCATCTGGTCTTCATGGCCCTTCTGGTTCCCATGGGCACAAAAAACCGCCTCCCTCCATGTCTGTCTCCCCCCAACACGCGTACTCGTCCACAAAACAAAGGTCCAAAGAGAACTTGGTGCGAGATCCGCCCCCGCAGAGCTCCACCCCCAAAGTGTCGTCCAAACAAAAATTGGAGCACGAGTTGAGGCTGGTGTTCGAAAAAGTGGACACCAACGGGTCGGGCAAAATCTCCGCCAAAGAACTTTCGGTGGCGCTCCTCAACTTTGACAACACCAGGTTCCAAGAACTGACCGTGTTGTTGATGATCAAGTTGTTTAGCTCGTCCAGCGACATGTCTGCGGTGCCGCTCAAGAGCCTCAACTTCGACCAGTTCGTGTCGTTGTGGAAGTATTTGTCCGCGTACAAAAAGCTTTTCGCGCAGGCCGACACAAACAAATCGGGCGACATTTCGTTTGGCGAGTTCCAAAAGATCTTGGAGCAAATCGGATACAAGCTCAACATCGATTTGGTGTTGAATTTGTTTCAGAAGTTCTCCAACAAAGATACTCATTATGACAATGTAGCGGCCATAGGCAAACTCAAGTTCGACGCGTTTATTGAATTGCTCGTGTACTTGAGAAAGTTGACCGATGTGTTTAAAAAGTACGATAAGGATTTGTCTGGCGTGGCCACGATCAATTTTGCCGACTTTTTGTTTGAGGTGAGCAACTTATAACACACTATAAAACACGTAGTGGTTGTATACGATCAAACACGTAGTGGTACACAATTAAACACGTAGTGGTACACTATAAAAACGTAGTGGTGTACAAATATCTCACTACATATCCATATTAATATGAATTATCATAGTTAACCATATATGTATCACTACATATCCATATTAATATGAATTATCTAGTCTTACCATAGATGTATTTTATTTAAGTATATTAGAGTTTAATGCCATACTGACAATTAAATGTAAAATCTAAACAGTCTGAATTGAATTTAATTAGTTTCAATTAAATACTCTCAATTTTAGCCTTGAAATGGTTTATTAATTGGGTATAGCCTTAAGTTAGTAGAGTACACTACGATATATGATTCTGTATAAAGTCATGACTAACTAGACTTTTCTATGTATCTGAGGCTAATATACGTGATGTCAATTGAGAAGCTGGGTTGTTTGATCAAATATGCATCCTCTAAAAATAGCAAAAGAAAAATCAACAATTGACTGGTAAGTTATCAATGCTTAAAGCTTATAAAGACATGACTTACTTTAAAGAATTTATGATCTTTTACATTGTTCTTTCCATTCTTTTCGCAGCCAAATTTAAACCTGTAGAAAAAGATTTAAATGAGTTAAAAGATTATTGTAAGTTAAAACATGAGACTTACAAATAATACACAGAAGCTGGTGGTACTGGATGATCTTATTTTAGTTTGTACTATATAGTGTGACATAATTCAAGTATAGCTAATTGTTGCAAAATGGCTGCGAAAAATTCAAGTTTCTGAAAATTTAAGTAGTAAGCTTTATTCTGAGAATGATTAAATAACGGAAGTTAAGCGGAGTGCTGGGATGTCTGCTTGCTGAAGACTGCTTTTAGAATTACCTGTATGAATATTCTGTCTGGCTTAGCTACTCTCTCCAATGGTCTAAATTTTTATGATGGCTGCAAATAGCTGCAAAACTTGATGATTCTTGATGTTAACAGCCATTAAGGGTGCAGGAGTCAAGAGTGCGGATGTTTAGGATGTTTGTTCATGAGTTCCGAGTGCTGAGTGCTGGATGTTTAGGATGTTTAAGAGTGCTAGGCTTTTTTTTAGAATGCTAGCTGTTAGGGTGTTGAGTGCTGGGCTCTTTCTTATAATGACTGCTACATGTTTTGGTGCTGGGATGCGACAACTTTTGTACTATATAGTAATTGAAAGGTTTAGCTGCAAACATATATGAGATCAGTGGCTGCGAAAAATCATAAAATTCTGATCATTTTGATACCTGTAATAAGAAGTTTTCTTTTCTGAGCATTTTAGAGTCAGTTGAAGAGTAATTGGATGTAAGAGTGCACTTTGATAGTGTTCCTGTAGAGTGCTAGGATGAGGGCATCAACTCATATTCTACCTTCGGAAAAGGTTTTATTCAGGCAATGATTATTTCTTGGTTATCGAATAAACTAGAGTCGCCCTACTTCTTTCCATTAGATCATTGGCTCAATGGTAGCTTCAGTTTTGTTTACTAAACGAGTAATCAGTTAGAATATAATTTTAATCATTTATAAATACTTGCTTCCTAGAATTTGATAGTTAGTGATAAATAGAATAGTGTTGGCATTTTATAGCCTGAGTACATCTACTTAATACGTTGGTTCATGACCCAAGATTAGTGAGCTAACATGGTACGAAATAAATCAAAAATTAAATGTTATTGAATGCAAGTTAAGTATTTTCAACAACTAGACCTGATTGAATAGTTATTTGTAAACGCTCATGGAAATAGCAAAGCGTTTGTACTTTCCAGTGAGCTGATTGAAGATATTCGTGGAGAAATAAATTAGTGACACTTTGTGAAAATGATGTTAGTGTTTATTAGTGTACTTACTGTTAGTGTTTATTCGTGTAGTTACTGTTAGTGTTTACTCGTGTACTGTTAGTGTTTATTAGTGTACTTAAATAAAATAGCTCTTCCACAAAACCCCCTCGAGATCCTGTTTCTGCGACTCACTAAACACCTTACTATCTATATGCCACGTATCCTGCCTATTCTTCTTGAACTTGCCCAACGTATCTTTGGATGTCTTGCCAATAATGCCCGGCATTCCCGAAGATTTGTTGGCTAAAGTAGCCAAGATTTGCGGAACCCACTTGGGAGGTGGTGAAGAGAAAGAAAACGCATGGACTAATGCACCCAAGCCAAGAACCGCGCCGTGAATAACCTTAATATCGTCCTGTTCCATGGCTTTATAGCCCGCTTTCCTATACTTCTTTCTAATGCGATCAAGATCTTTGGTATACGCTTTGATATAATCTTGCACGATTCGATCCACCTCTTTTGGGTGCGAAATATGGATCAATCCACTCAAGGTCACAGCCGCGGATTCTCTGATTTCCACGTTCTTGTGGTAAAGCAAATCGTTGGTGAGGCCAATAATGGCCAATCTTTGATCGGGGGTAAATAAAAAGAGGTTTTTGAAGTATAAAGTCTCGGTGAACTCGCCCAAAATAATGGACTGGATCACATTCAAGTCGCTGCGAGAGTACTTTTGCAACATCTCCACCACGGCAGCAAGGGTTTTCTGGTTATAGTGGATTTGAGAGACGCTTTTAAACACGGTGATGGGATCGATATTGCCCAACTGGCACACGTCTTTCATGTTGATCAACCTCAACAAAAACGGCACGATATGATCCACCACAAACGACTGGAAAACTACACCTACACTAGTATTAAGTTCCTGAAGCAACCACGTAAGAACAGTGGTGGCCGAATAAATATAGTCGGATCTCAAGATTTCCTGAGGAGTCTTGGATTCCACCTCTTTTCTCCAGGCTTCGATTCTACAGAACAATCCAGGGAGAACAGAAAGGAACCGGTCGCTTTTGGCCTGGTACAAGATCAAGTCTTTCTTGTGGTTACAATTGGCCAAGAACTGCGAGCTTGAAGCCACCGACTCGCTATAGTACGGAAACGATAAGACTGCTAAAAGAGACCCGATCTGGGTTCTGACCGCCTCGTATCTGTGGTTGATATTGTCCATGCAGAAATCGAGTAATTCGTCGGGATTGGCAAAGTTCCACGTAATGGAAGCCAACATCGATTTCATATAGCTGATGCGAGTGGCTTGTCTAATAATTGAATCGGAATCTTTATCTACATGGAACTTGAAGATGGCATCAATAACTACAGGGAATCTTCTTATATCGATATGAGAAGGCAACCACCACGAGAAAATGTTCCAGATGCCTCTGTTATCGGGCGACAAGTCGTGTTCGAAGATGTGGGTCAAAAAGCCTCCGATAAACTCATCTCTACGTGCGTGGAATTGCGGATTGAGCCACTTGGAACCCAATAAAATCCCCGAAATTAGCTCGCAGATAACTATGTGGCAGCTCTTGTCGTCTTCGATATAAACCTCGCTAATAATGCTCAACAAGTCGTCAAATGTCAAGTTGGAGATTTTTCCGTTCGAGAGCAAGAGAACGAGCGTCGAAGTAAAGAAAACGTCCGAGCCCTGGAACGCAAAGTTGGCTTCGTTGTCGGTGATCCACAACTTGACCAAACCAAGGATCCAGTCTTTGGTGACTAGAGAGCAAAATGCATCCAAAACACTCGAATCGTGCTCGCTCAACTGATCGAGTTTGTAGCAAGGATCAGGAGTGATCATCTTCATGTGAGTGTCCCAGAACAACCAGCCTATAGTGGCTTTAGAATCTACAAAGTAGTGGGGGTTTTTGGTATTTTGGAGCTCTTTTTTCCAGGTTTCGTAGTACGAAGTGCCGTCGTTTTGCGGCCGCGTATCGACCACTACAAAGTCTTTGAACAAGTAGCTGAAATCAAACGCTTTGGCGACGTCATACCCTATTCCTTGCAAGAGATAGAGCTTCAAAATCACCCTGGTGATTCCCTTTAGTGCCAAACGGGAGATAAGAGGGTGGTCCGAAGAAGACTGCCTGAAGAGAAGCTCGAGAATCTGCGGATTGATGGGCGTTTCCATTTCTGTCTGGAGGTTTATCAACAAATTAAGATTGGACGAAGACGTTTTCCAGTGGTTGGAGAGTTTCTCGTTCTGGATAAGAAACTCCTCAAGCTTTCGGACCTTTTCAAAGTACACTTTGCGTTTCTTTTCCTTGGCCAATTTAATGACCTTGATCTCCAAATCGATGAACTCGTCGGGAGGCCTGATGGAGTCTACGAATTCGTGGTTAATTAGACAAATAGACGAGGGTACAGAGATGTTGGAGTGGATGGCCTCAAGGAGTTTTTGGCCCAAAATCTGCACTTCAAACGAGTCGATGGTCTGGCACTTGTAGAGGATCTCGATGTACTTTTGGAGATTGTAGTAGTCGCTGTGAAGTTTAGATTTGATTTTCTTGAATGTGAAGATATTGAGGCCGGATTCGATCATTTTAGGGAGGAGTTTAGAAGAAGCTTCATTGGCCTCATTATTAACCTCGTTATAAACCTCATTTACTGAAACTTCACTATTTTCTTCAATATTTTCCTCAACCTCATTATACTTCTCCTTAAGTTTATCAATTTGCTCGTGTTCTGAGGAGTTTTGTTCTGAGGAGTTTTGTAATGCCTTTTGAATCAACTTAAAAGCAGTCTTTACTATCACACTATACGAATTGCCCACTCTTTTCATGATATCCACCAACAAACTTTGCGCCGGGCTGGAAATACTGGCATACGTGGATAAAGACAACTTGACGATATCCTCCAAAAGACTTTTATCTAGAGCCGTTTGGGTTCTGGAGGTGGCATGGAGAGAGACTCTCATGGAATGGTACGCCTCGATTCGGGAGCCGATGGCGATTCTAGTGAACGGTTTGCGCATTTTGTTGATACTTTGAAGACTGCTGATGTAGCCGTAATGGATCTTGGCGTGGGAGGAGTCCAAGATTCGCTCTCTTCCCACGTCGGAAAACCAGACGTTGATCACATAAAGCAAGTGTTTAAAGAGCTTGGTATTATCGTGGAAGTGTTTGGTGAGAAATCGGCAGATAATGTGCAAGCTTCTTCCGAGTAGATGGTGAGTTTTGTGGAGTTTCAAGTATAATTCATTAGATTTTCTGACATCGATATCTTCGCCAAAATAATAGTTGGACGTATAGAGCTTTCTTTCACGGAACGTGAGCGACGGGTTCATTTCCGATACGCCCATTCCGTCGATTTTGGGCGATGGGGTTGATTCGGGAGCTTCGTGTTCCATTAGATCGTCAATCACTCTATTTCTGGGAAGATCAGATAAATTTTCATTAGACGAGTTTATGCTAGAAATATCACTCTTAATATTAATATCATTATCACTCTTAATAATATCATTTTTAATATGAGTATCACTTTTAATTTCAGTTTCACCTTTGATATTTTCACTCTTTTCTATTAAGTGCTCTTCTGTGTTCAAATAACCTACAATTCTGTCCAAGTTTTCATTCACATCCTCTTCATCCTCCTTATAGCTTTTATTCCTAAGATGCTTCAACAAAAGCAATCTCTTTTCAATCAGCTCCGATTGGTGGTTAAGCTTGGGAATATCTTCTTCAAAAGAAGGGTCCAAAAGCCACGAAATCCCGCTCAAAGCATAGCCAATATAGAGAAGATTGGTGCGCAAATCGTCGGCCTGATGAACGGAGTCGCTGGCGGAACTGGACGTTTCCATCGACGTCTTGGAAATAATCATTTCGCGCATAAGTCGCAGGATATTTCCCAAGTTGCGCACCACCACCTCGTTGAAAGTGTCCACGGCAAACTTGACCTCTTTTTCGCCAGGAATAAACCACGAAAAATCGGTATATTCTGGCGAAAACCGAATGGGATCAAACTGGAACCCGCCCCAGCACTTTTCGTCGATGCCGTGCTGCTTGACGTAGTTGGGAGAAATGAGTCTGTTTTCGTTTAGCCTGATTTTGGTCACCGCTTGGAGAACCTGATTGATGATGTACGAACTGGCAAAAACCACCGGACCTTTGACGTTATCTAGGAGGAAAAATGCCAACTGAACAAGCTCATCTCCTAGAACTAGCAAGTTGCTACCGGCATTTCCTATACACTCGTTGAGAATTACCAAGTTCCAAAACAAGTTCTGGTCTCTGGGAAGAATATCCACGCCAGTTCTGGTTTGACCTGCTCCGTTCTCTTTTATTTCTTCCTTGATTCGGTCAATTAATCGTTGCCCATATGCCACAAAACACGACGGATCTCTTTTAACTATTCCACCACAGATCTCCGCCGTAACGTCTGCAATTGTATGGTACGTATTGCTAAAGATAAACTCGAAAAAATCGTGTTGAAACAGCTTGTAGATATCGTCGCTGACCGACTCAAGAATCACATAGATAAACTTGGGGATCGACGACACCAAGTCTCGTTCTATACCTTCAGTTTTCGAGGGATCGGGGATGTTTTCAAAGAGAATAAAAAGACGCTGCGAAAGTGCTTTGATGAGCGATTTGAAGGCTGTGGTGGAGCTTTTGAGGGCTGCAAGCTCGGTTTCGTCGTCCACCTCAAACCCCAAGTTTTCGTCTTCATAGATCTTTCTTTGGAGATATTCAAGGTGCAGCTGGGTAAACTCTATGGCAAGTCCTTCGTCTTCCATTCCACCGGTCAAATCGACAAAAGGGACGAAATTGGCCACGGAAGAAAACGCATCGAGCGTATGTAATGTCTTTTCCAAGTCGTTGGAGTCGATTCCAGGTAACGCAAGCGAGAGAATCCGCACCAAATGCACCCTATATATCTTTGTAGAAGCAAAGTAACGAGCCAAGGGCTCAATAGATCTCAATGCAATAATCACTCTATGGGTGGAAATGACCCCTTCGAGCGATTCATAGATATCTAATAGCATATATTCTAGCACCATAGATGGGTTTAAATGCGCCACGAGCTGGAGACTGGTCAAATAATCGTCTACTGCCAGTGCTTTTTTCGACTGGATTCCGATCTTAATTATAGGCAAAACCAACGAAACAAAAAGATCAATGATTTTAGAACTTAATTTAATTTCTTCTGGCAAATTTACTAATAATGAATCTTTTTCTCTCTCAGAACAGACTCGTTTGTGAAACTGGTAGATCAAACTCAAGCATAATTTGGATATAGGCCTCAGCCATTCGCCAGAATTGGACGGATGTACATAGCTTTCTATAGCGTTCAACAACGCCTTTAAATGGTCCATGATTCCGTCTGCCACCAACGCACTTTCTCCATTGATAGAATACACGATTGCACTGGCATAACCGTGGAAAAACTTGGACTTCATCGACGAGTACTTGTCGATCATAATGCTTAAATTGTTGGTCAAAGTGTTGAATAAATAGCTCATTTGGGGTTTGCTAAGGAGCCCAAAGTCGCCCAATTCGACAGGATTTCCTCCGTTAATGGCTTGCAATCCAGACATGCAAATAAGTCCAAGGCGAGAGGTCAATTGCGAGTCGATGCCGGGGTTTTTGCCCAATTTAGCCCAGATATAGAAGAACGACAGGACGTAATATCTGATGTCGTTTTCATCGATATTGCCGGTAAACTGAAGAGGCAACATCGTCATGGACAGCAAAACGAGCGAAGCGTTGGAAACAGACAATTTGGAGCCGAATTTGGAGTATATCTGCGGCAAAGCACCATCTTCAAAAAAGTGCGCCGCTTTCGAAGCCAAGCTCAAGAGCTGTTTGTGGTCTTTCTTTTCAATAGGATCGATGGTGGAATCCACACTGGGAAAGTGGTTTTCCAACTCGCAATACAAGTCAGACCACGGCAAAACCAAGCCGTGGTTTTTGAGCAAAACGGCGTCTTTGGTAAGACTGTCAAACGTCTTGACATACGTCTTTAGGTTGAGTAACTGGCCTCGCGACAACGCCAACGCGTAGTATACCTTAGCTAGGGCGATTTTGAGCGTCACGGGCATGTCGTACTTCATTTTCATCCACACAAGCAACTCGTGTGTCCACGTCCGAACGCTGATGACGGCCGCCGATTTGGGCGATTTCTTGTGCTGCACCGTCGTCTCGTCGTCGTCTCCACCATCATCTCCACTCAACTCGTCCTCATCGCTGTCGTCCTCGTCGCTGTCGCTGTAATCTTCATTGAATATGGGCTCTTCTTCGTAGTCGGAAGTGGTGCTGTTTGCGAGCTCGAAAATGTTGGTTTCCAACGCCAAATCAACATCACTGCCTCCGTTGAACTCCTTGAGTGCGGCCAAGTCGCTCGCCGTCACAGAAAGCGACCCTTGTAAGTCCAAAGACTTGATGGCTATGTACAAGTGGGACACGATATGGCTCAAAAACTTGGCCTGATCCACGGGACTTTCGGTCTTATAGGGAAGTAGACTCGGCAAATCAAGTGTTCTGGGTCTTTTTCGTGAAAAAAACCGGCTATCGGGGTCCAACTGGAGCCGCTGGAGCAACTGCCGGTCTTCGGGATAGTCCAAATTGTAGTATTGTTCGCGATTTCCTTCAAGTGTCGAGTACGACGGTCTTCTAGGTGTCTTGAACCGATCAGATCTGTACTTTTCTCCAAAACTTGCCCCATTTTCGCCACCTCCTCTTCCTCCATTCTCTCCATACCCTGGAGTATATGATCTGGAAGGCTGGGAAATTTCTCCTAAAGAGTACTCTGAAGATACCCGCGGGATTCGCTGCCGGCCATTGATGGGAACAGGCGCCTTGACATCTTTTTTTGAAGACATTTGATATCTTCAGCGTATTTGGTCAGTTTAGCTTTTGGGTTTGATTGTAATCATTTTCGCCATCGTCACGTGAGACACTGGAATAACTACACAGGAAATCACTAACTGTAACTACACAGGAAATCACAATCACATTACCTACATTACTCACACTGTCCATTTCCGCCTACTCTACTCAACTCTACAATGAAATCATGATCAACTGGTGATTTGTGTCTGCAACCAGACACTCTATGTCTTGTGTCACGTGCGCCAATATCAAAAGATATCTCCTAGTACTGTCTCCTATTGAGATAACCACTAACCTGACAAGATCCGTACTATCTGGTCAGCTCAACCTCTTTGGTGCTACGGACTTGTCTTCTCTAAAAAGTAAAGAGTTTTCTTGGATTTTAAAATCTTGGTAATAATTCTGCTAAGGTGAAAATCGTGTAACTGAGAGAATTAGTGTATAGTTCCTCTTCACGTGACCGTTTCCAATTCCGGGTAAATCCTCCCTTTGAACGCCTTCTACAGACTACACAGTGGTGATTTTGAGCTGAAACTGGGCGAGCATAATCCTGTACCTCTTTTGATTATGCTTGTGTATTTAAAAGCTGATTTGGAAATCACTAAAGTCTCTTCTTCTGAGCCTTCTTTGACAGACCTTCGCAGGTCGGAAGTCAAAAATGCACGTGAGCCCAAAACCCCACGAACAAACACTACTTCGTTAACACAAGCTTACACTACGTCGTTAGCACGAACTTACACCACGCCGTTTTCAACCCCTTCACTTTTAACGACTTTTTTACTTCGCTTTACTCAGAGGAACTTTTAGAGTGGGATGTTAGAATGTAGGAGGTTCAGGAAGTTCAGTGTGCTTAGTTTTTCTTTAAAATTGCCGAATGTTCCACGCTGCTATAATGTAGAGTGCTGGACGTTGAGTGCTGTTTTTTACCGCCATTTTTGAGTGTTTGGCTTTCAAGAGTAGATACTTCTATTTAATTTTAGTGACTATAAGGTACGACATGATACATAGCTGGAGTACTTTAGGATCAATTGGCTGCGAAAAATCAAGTTTTGATACTTTTGATACTGAAGTGAGATTTTTTGTTTGAGTGCTGAGTGCTGAGTGCTGAGTGCAGGATGTTTTAGATGTTCAAGAGTGCTAGGTTTTTTTTTGACTGCTAGATGTTGAGAGTGCATGATGTTCTGGTTGTTCTGGTTGTTCTAGATGTTCCGGAGTGCTGCGTATTTTGTTATGAAGTGTGCTATTGTTTTCATATGAGTGCTAGGATGCTTTTGAGTGCTGGCTGTGACTACATTTTTACTTAGAATGATTTGATCAAAGATTTACCTGAAGTTAATTATATGAGATCGATGGCTGCGAAAAAATTGAGGTTTTTGATACTCGTAATTGGTGAAATGTTTTTGTTTCTAAGCACTTCGAGAGAGCAGATGCTGGAGTGCTAGCTGTTCTGGATGTCTCGGAGTGCAGGGCTGTTTCTATTGAATTCTTGATGTTTTGGAGTGCTAGGTTTTTTTTCGTGCAGGATGTTAAGAGTTCCTGGTAGTTTGTTTGTGGAGTGCAAAATATTTAGGATGTTCGATACTGGATGTTTGGAGTGCTAGACGCTTTGAGTTGCTACTTTGATATTACTGTGATCCAAAGTTGTAAGTTTCTTCAGAGCAAATGGCTGCGAAAAAATCGAGGATTTAAATTGTACGAGATTTTCTTACTCTGAGCATACTTGAGATATCAACCACCTTCACTTGGTCTTCAGTTGCTTCTCTTTACTCATATAATTTTTATACTGCTATATATGATTGTTTCAATTCTCCTGACGCATTAAATGCTTGTAAAATGCTATCTGATAAGTCTAAGATCATTATTTTTCTTTTATCCGTTCGTTGAAAGGAATCTGTATGTATCAATAAACGAACGAAGTGAGTTTGTTCGTACATACCTGACATATTATCTTGTCTTTATCTTTATAGTGTATAAGTCTCTCTTGATGTCCAGATGAAAAGTTTACGAGTCTGGGCAGAGTGCGGGATGTTAGGATGTTAAGAGTGCAAGGCTTCCATATAAGTACCAGTTCAAGAGTAGTAGGATGTAACGTGCAGGTTCATTCAAGAGTTTTAGATGTTAGAGCTAGGGTGCTTGATCTGAAAAGCGATTGATGTGCTCGATTTGCTTTGGCTAATACTCGTCACGAGTGCATGCAGACCTACAGAAATCTACTTGAATATTTGTTTATACCTTAAGTATGTGCTCACCCTCTTTTTTTATTTTTATAGCTGCAAATGCTGACTTTATTCCTGATGTTATCTATGCGAATGAAGAGTGCTAGATCTAAAAGAGTGCAGTGTTAGAGTGCTAGGATGTAGGATGGTAAGAGTTTTAGAATATTTCCGAGTACTAGAGAGAGTTGAATTTGAGTGTTAGTTCTAAAGTTCTTTTACGAAGGGTGTTTGGAAGTTGAAGTATCAAGTTGTTATAGTGCTTTGCATGAGTGCCTTAGGCTTATTGGCTTAACTCTTTATAAGTTCTTTACGATGAGTGCATATATGAGCTGGTATTGCGTTATTATATTAGGCCGAAGTCTCTCGGAACAATCGCTACATTATTTTTTGTAGAATTGTTGCAAAATGTAGATAATTTATTATTAAAGAGCGTGCATGAGAGTGCGTATGAAGAGTGCAGGTGCTAGAGTGCGGATGTTCAGGATGTTTTGGAGTGCAAGGTGTTTCCATATGAGTGCTGGATGTGAGAGTGCAGATGTTTAGAGTGCCAGGTTTTTTAAAGAGCGTTAGATATTTGAGTGCTAGGATGTAGAGTGCAAGGTTTTTTCATGAGTGTTGGGCTGAAGATGACAGAGTGCAGGATGTTGGACGCTCGATTGCTAGTTTGCGTTGTCTTCTGGATATTCAGTACTTTCACTCGATGAAAAGTGGATAACATCCTAGCACTGTCTCTACACCATTCTCATACTACTCACTCCACCAAATACCACTATCTGGATCATTCTCCCATTAGAGAACTAAAATTTTATAAATTCTAAATCATATATTTGTCTACCATTCTTAGTTTTTCATCGTGCTATATGTGTTTGGAGCACCGGCCCTACGTCATCGCTCACCAGCCAATCCGAAACAGGGTGCATATAGCACGGCTTGAGCACTGATCTGTGCAGCGCACCTTCCATAAACCTTTCCATACTAATCTATTAAGGGCATCTCGCCTGCACATTATACTTTTGTACACGTGACGGCAAAATTCTCATCACATAAATTTTTTACTTTTCTCGAACTTCTTCCAAGCTCTATCGGAACCCAAGTAAAATGTCAGCTGTATCCGCCTCCAAAGCTAAGAGAGAACAAAAGAAGGCCGAAAGAGAGGCCGCCAAGAACGCTGCCGGCAAAACCACCAAGAAAACCAAGAAGCAGCAAGCCAAAGATGCCGAAGAAAAGGACATGGACGATAACGAAGCCAAGATTGAAAAATTGAAATTGCAGACCGACGCCGACGGACTTTCGGACAGAGTCACCACCGGTGTGTTGGAATCGCTCAAGACCTCCAGAGATATCAAAATATCGTCGCTTTCGTTGCTTTTCCACGGTAAGGTGTTGATCCAAGACTCCACTCTTGAACTAAACTACGGCCGTAGATACGGGTTGTTGGGAGAAAACGGGTGCGGAAAGTCGACCTTGTTGAAGGCCTTGGCTGCCAGAGAATACCCAATTCCCGAACACATCGATATATACTTGTTGAACGAGCCCGCCGGCCCCACCGAGTTCTCTGCCTTGGAGTACGTCGTCAGAGAAGCCGAGCACGAAATGAAGAGATTGGAAGACTTGGTCGAAGACATAATTGTCAAGGAAGGCCCTGAGGCACCTGCCTTGGAAGGTATATACGAAAAAATCGACGAAATGGACCCCTCTACTTTCGAATCCAGAGCCGCTATTATTTTGACTGGTTTGGGTTTCAATTCCACCACCATCAAGAAAAAGACCAAGGACATGTCTGGTGGATGGAGAATGAGAGTGGCACTTGCCAAGGCGCTTTTCGTCAAGCCCACGTTGTTGTTGTTGGACGATCCTACTGCGCACTTGGACTTGGCTGCGTGTGTGTGGTTGGAAGAGTACTTAAAGAGATTCGACCGTATTTTGATTTTGGTGTCTCACTCGCAGGATTTCTTGAACGGGGTCTGTAGCAACATGATCGACATGAGATTGAAGTCCATACAATTGTACGGTGGTAACTACGACTCGTACGTCAAGACCAGAAGCGAATTGGAAACCAACCAAATGAAACAGTACGCCAAACAACAGGAAGAAATCCAACACATCAAGAAGTTCATTGCATCTGCTGGTACTTATGCGAACTTGGTCAGACAGGCCAAGTCCAGACAAAAGATCTTGGACAAGATGGAGGCCGACGGTTTGATCCAGCCCGTTGTTCCCGACAAGGTTTTCTCGTTCAGGTTCCCTGAGGTGGAAAAGTTGCCTCCTCCCGTCCTTGCCTTCGACGGCATGTCTTTCTCCTACTCCGGCAAAGAAGAAGACAACTTGTACGAGAACTTGGACATCGGTATCGATATGGACTCCAGAGTGGCTTTGGTGGGTCCTAACGGTGTGGGTAAGTCTACGTTGTTGAAGTTGTTCCAGGGTCAATTACAGCCTCAAAAGGGAAGAGTCATCCAGCACACCCACATCAAGTTAGGTGTCTACTCGCAACATTCTGCCGAGCAATTGGACTTGACAAAGACCCCATTGGAGTTCGTCAGAGACAAGTTTTCTCACATTTCCCAAGACTACCAGTACTGGAGAGGCCAATTGGGTAAGTACGGTTTGACTGGTGAAGGCCAGACCTCGCAAATGGCCACTTTATCCGAAGGCCAAAGATCCAGAGTGGTGTTTGCCTTGTTGGCCTTGGAAGCCCCCAACTTGATTTTGTTGGATGAACCTACCAACGGTTTGGATTTGTCCACTATTGACTCGTTGGCCGATGCTATCAACGATTTCAACGGTGGTGTTGTGGTTGTTTCGCACGATTTTAGATTGTTGGACAAAGTTGCCAAGGATATTTTCGTGATTGAAAACAAGACTGCCACCAGATGGGAGGGTAGTATTTTGGACTATAAGAAGAGTTTGGCCACCAAGGTTGTCTTGTAAGCACACAGCACACAGGAAATCACTAACCATAACTCTCCACCGGAAATCACCAACAAATTCCACAGGAATCACCAAATTCACTGGAACATACCAATTTCAATGGAAATTCCAAATTCACGGAAATCACTAGACCATTTTTTGTGTGAAATCACCAAACCTCTTTCTGTGTGAAATCACCAACAAGTACCCAATCACCATAGATAACGGAGTACTATTTTTCTTATATTGATTAATATATAAATATAAATGTTGTTATAGCTAAGTGTAGACCATTTCTGTGTCATACAGAAATACTTCCCACTAACTCTCTATGTACTCTCTATGTACTCTTTATGAACTCTCTCAAAAGAGACCCTCTAGTGTTATCTCTAGAAAAAATGTGTTGTCGAAAAAATGTGGCGACCGAGAATGTTTTCTGGTTGCAAAAAATGAGAATGTGCGTAAAGGGGTGATATGTGTTGGGCAGTTTCTTGATTATAAAGTCCTATATACTGCCAATACTTACCATATGTTGGCTTCCGAGGTGTCTATTGTATATAAAGTTTTGTATGTAAGTTGATCGAAATTGGTAGTAGATGTTTCTTGGATTATAAGGAGAAAAGCAGGTATTTATAGTAAATTTATGTGGTGTTTTTTTTTGCAACCCTCTTTGGGTATAGGAGTGGGGTACCCCACAGGGATACAGGGACACAGGAAATCACTAGCACTCATACCCCGCAGGAAATCAGAAACCTAATACCCCACAGGAATTCACTGACATCGAAAGGAAGAGATGATAGTGTATGATAGTGTAAGTTAGTGTAACCCATGAAAGTGTAAGTTAGTTTAGCCATAATAGTGTATGACATTGTAAACCTAGATAGTGTAAGTTAGTTAAGCCATGAGAGTGTAAGTAATTGAGCCATGATGTGTCTGATGGTAAGACCGTGAATATCTAGACTCTAATTTCCACTGCTCCCTAACCAGTAACTACGAAAAATAGAAACTTTGGTTTATCTCATAGAAGTGAGAAACCTCTAGTATCGATGTAACATAAGACTCTGGTGGCTGCAAAAAATATGGAACCCCGCCTTATCACTAACTCTAACACTTCAGAAAATCACTTACACTTAATTGGCGATCACTGACACTTATACTCTCATCACCAGCAAGTACCATAAATGTCGCCATAGATGTATTAAATTGTAAAGTGATTAATGGAGTTCTCAGATACTGAATATTACAAACATAAATGCTATTATAGCTAAGTTTAGACACTCACTGTCAGCTCTCTATGGAAACAGCACTACCGATCCTTCAGCAAATATTTATAACTGAAAAATAATAAGTGCCAATTTTTATTCTATGAATCTCCTATCAAAACTAATTTTGATATGTGACCACTGAATATAAAATGACTTTTAGTTTATTATATGGTTTTTTTATAAGTCATACTGCTAGAGACATTCATCTCCATCATAATCAGCATAAAATATTCACATATTAAAGGGTCAAACTTATGAATGTATAGAATAACTGTACTATCTATTTATTGCAATGTGCTTGACTTGATTTAACCCCAGCTAATTCACCATAAATAAGTAACATGAATCGTATATCTATTTCAGAAGAATTTTAGAGATATTATCTATAATGTTTTTCAATTCTATTTCGAAATCTCTCCCCCAACTAACACCACTTCTGCCCAAGCTCCGCACCTTGTATTTCACCCCAATCTCTTGGTGATTTTTGAACATTCTCCCTTATTCTCTATTGCTCTCCAACGCTACGGTAAAAAAAGAAACCTCCGGAGTTGATCTCTAATAAAAATATGTTGAGGAATTAACTGTTTTTGGCTGCGAAAAATAAAGCCATACTACCAATATACTATAATGTTTGCCCATGGTGTCTATTATATGTAAATATATGTGAATTGACTATTTTATTAGAAGTTGACAACTTTGGAATCGGTACTGAAAGTGGCTTGAGCGACACTAATGGCATCCTTATCCTGATCAAAAACCCAATAGCCGCATTTTTGAGTGGATTGTCCGATCATATAATAGGATGTGATATAGATATTGACAGGACATAAGCCGCCTGCTGGAGCCCAAGGAGATCCAATAAATTCACTAAATGGAACCTTTACGGTTGCACCTCCGCCATAAACAAAATCAAGTGTCTTGCCGACAACATCACAAGGAACAAAGTAGTGATTACCATCCCAACTGTCTAATTTTCCTCCTAACGTAGTAGTAAACAACTGCCTTTGGTAGAGTTGTGGGCAGTACACCGGTATCAACAATTCCCTGCGCATTGGTTTGAGTGAACGGAATACCAGCTATAACAATGGTATTGATCCGGATTTTCATACCAGGTATGTTTTTCAAACGAGGTGAAGCAACTAATTCTCCTTCGTACTTTGCTTCGTCCAAGCCACCCAAGAGGAAACTTCCCGTACCAGCCAGTGGAGAATCCCACCAGTACGAGAAAGCGGCTCTAGTAATGTGCCCTTGGGTTTTCAACTTGGTCGGCAAGTAGTTTGGATCGGAGTTGTTGCCCAAGGCCATTCCTAAAATGCCTGAGATGGTACCGTGTCATGCCACTCCAAACTCGTAATCCAGAATAGTCACCCCGCCGTTTGGTTCCAAAAGGGTCACATCGTCGGTTCCTAACTCACCATAGTCGCCAATTCCTCCGATATATACGAAACCAAAAGTCTGGTGCAAGTCGACCCAAGTAGTGGAGTCCGCTGGATCGAAAGTTCCCTTGGACTTACAGCTATCGGTGCCATCACCACACGTCATGTTCCGAGCAGCAACCCAGATTGTGTAACTTCCGGTATCCCAACCGATATCCACGGCGTCATACTGAGACCCACAAAGGAGTGGGATAGAGAGTAATCCGTTCTAACTGTCTAGCTGCCAATTTACCTGGATTGGAGATGGACCATCTCTGGTCAGCAAGCCATTTCCAAATTAATGGGACTTGCAAATACTTGGGGGATGACGCCCATTGCCAATGCCCAATTCAAGCTTTTCAAAAAGACCATTTTGTCGTCGTTTTTATAGTCACCTAGTAGTTGAATAGTTGACAGGATCAGAAGCTCTATATATGTCAAGTTTGAACCGATCCCGTATTTCTAATCGGTGAAATTCAGATACGACGTAAAATTTCATGAGTGGCCTACATTAAAGTATATGCTTCGGTACTTCTTGCAAATAGAAATTTGGAGTCAAACGTGCGTCAGTATAGACATATATAATTCGGTTATGCAATAATCGGAAAATATGCTACTCTCCGGGGTCTCTGCGCGGCACCTTGCAATTCAGGTGCGAAGCCCTGTCTCACAAAAATGCTTCGAAGCGAAGCCCTTGTAAACTTGCTACTATGTCCTGTACCCTTGTTGCTGGTGACGTTAAGCAGACAAGAAATAACGGGCGGGTTCAACGGCGCACCAAAGCCTTGCCACGAGGAGATTTCAGATTTAGCGAAGTTTTCACTCTACAGAAAATCACTGACGTCGATCGGGACATGATAGCGTAAGTAAGTGTATTGATAGTGTGGTGTCAGTGAAGTTATAGACTGCTATGGATTCCAGTATCTCACTAACCCCAACTACGCAGAATAATAAATAGAAATTTTTTGGTGTTATCTCATAAAAATGAGAAACTTATCAATGTCAAAAATAAGACTCTGGTGGGTGCGAAAAAAAAAAAGCTTGGATAAATCTATGCTAATACATAAATTGAATATCTATAGAGTTAGGAATTGATAGGTGTAGGTTACCGGGTGAAGTGGTGGTGTAGTTGACGTGGAAGCTGGATTACTTTGCTTGAAAACCGATTGGAGTGCTGGATGAAGAGTGCTGGATGAGTGGAGTGAAGAAAGTTAAAAGTGCTTTCGCTTCAGTTTTGACGAGTGCTAAGCGCATAGGTTTCTTTTGAAGAGGGCTAGAGTGCTGGAATCCGTTTAGATTTATCGACTAGTCTCTCCTGTCGTACCTAATTTAAGATATTTCGAAATAGCCGTAAAATCAACAGATTTTTAAGTTCAAAATGATGTTATTTTTGAGGAGTACAGGATGGTCGATTTTTATATAGGTATGAGCTAGGTTACCTACAAGATTATCAGATCTACTATAGTTCATCAATTTATGGCTAATGGCTGGGAAATTTCTTGGATTTTATAAAATGTGAATTATGGCTCGATTCAGTTGTTGAAACATAAAGGTCTAATAAATAGTAGAGTAAATTTTATGATAGCCGAATCAGATAAATGAGTAGTGTAATGAAGATAAAAGTCCTAGATCTGGACTGGGTCCTGTATAGAAGTACTTTTTCGTCAATAATACTAATCTATCATTTTCGATACTTCCAGTAAACTAGAACATTAAAATAAAAACAAGACACCCTTAGTCAATCTACACGATAATACTAGGTTGTTTTGGCAAAAAAAAAAATAATGGACGAGTCCGGAGTCGAACCGGAGACCTTTCGCATGCTAAGCGAACGCGCTACCAACTACGCCACACGCCCTTGAAGGAGTGGTCCCTAGCAGGATCGAACTGCTGATCTCGGCGTTATTAGCACCGCGCCTTAACCAACTGGGCCAAGGGACCTATTACTGAAGGAATTGGAATTGGATTTAATATATATTGAGAATGATTGAAAGGAAGTGTAGTTTAGCAAAGGAATCATATTGTACGTAAAGGGACACTGAACATCAGGTAGAAAGATTTCTTGTTGAATCTTTGCTGCTGAGGGGAAAATGGATAGCTCAGAAATAATTCTTTTTCATGAGTTACATAATTCCAAATATTTTGCAAAAACCATACAATTTCAGAATAATATTGCAGAATATTTAAAAAAGGACGATATGCCGTAGAGAAAATGTTATACCACCAGACGAGCTCTAGCTGTAACAAAGCGCCAGTAAAGGCACTCTCGGGCCAGTGACTGCGTTGCGGTCAGACAACGGATGTATGTGGGATGGTGACTGTTATCACGTGACCTTCTCCCGATCTAGTCTATTTCTAAATTTGAGTTGGGACGCGAAGGATTAAGATGGACTGGGAGATGGACGAGCCGCTTCCGTTGATCGAAAGACCTCGGCCGTTTGAAGAGACGTACGAGAATGAAATACGGCCGCAGACCATATTCAACTCGCCGGATCTCAGGTTTTGGGGCTACGTGGTGATAGGCTACACCTGGCTACTATTTTTGGTGACGTGCAATTCACTATTTGAGCTTTGGAGATACGTGATAGCGCCCATGGCAGAAAAAGATTCTGCAAGGTACCAAGTCTTGCATACGGTGTTTACTACATTGGACAGGTACGTGATCAGTCTCTGGTGCGTATATGTGGTTGCATGGTGGTGGGCGTTTGTATCGTGGTGGGGAATCAAGTTGTTCCGACACTCCAAAGGTAGTCAGAATTAATGAAATAATTAATAATCTATATTAATTATAATCTATATTAGTTCTAATCTATATTTTATCCGTTTTCGCCTCTAGCTTTGGTCCAATCGGGATCTCCAGATTGCCTGCCCTGTGGGGATGTGGACGCGGCGGGCGCAGGCGCATTTATTTTTTGCAACACTTTTACCTCCTGATTATACGGCAAAAGCACCGAATTGTAGACATCGAGTAGAGGCGAGGTGGCAGAGAAGGAGACGAGTTTCTGGTGGTTGATGGCAGCTATGACGTCTTTGATGAGTTTGGGAGACGAGACTATGGTGCGAAGATCGATCTGGGCTTTGGGCGGAATGTACTTGGAGCTGAGATCAATGGCATAGTAGTCGTTGAAGCCCACCACCACGGACATTTTCTTGCCCCAGTTGTGTGCGTAGATCAAAGGCTCGTCGAACGCACCTTCACATGGATCGAGGTGCACCCAGCGGCCAAGCCCGTTGGAGTAGTACTCGCACCACACATGATCCTCGTTGTTCCACACGTACCGCAAGCGGTTGGGATCTGCAATGAGCGCATGCATGATTAGCAAAAAGCAGTTGACCCACTCTCCGCACCTGCCTTGGCGGGACCGGAGAAGCGACGCGGGGTTGTTGATGCGAGGAAACTGCACAGTCACCGAGCACCGCTCGCACCGGTACGTTTCCACCACCGAAACACCATCTGGATTGTGCGCGCCCTCAAACGGGACCGTCAGCACATGGACCATATTGTCGCCAGCCTCGTGGCATGTGGTACACTGCGGCTTGGTGATCCACTTGAAGAACGTGTTCTTGAAGTAGTGTAGCACTTCTTGAACTAGCAAGTCTTCGTACTGAAGGGGACTGTCTTCTGTCTTGGACTCTTCTTTCGCATCCACTCCTGCGTAGATGGCTGCAAGGTCGATAGTGTCGAGGGCCAGATTCGTGGCCACCGGATCTCTGTACTGATTGAGAACAGGTGCTAACAGAATGATGGACTGGGCGAGTTGTTTTTCTTGGGCGGTCCGAGCAACGGGTTTCGGGGTCCTTGCAAGACAGTTCTTGGTATACGCCTCTATCAACCGATCAGCAAGCCCTGTGTACGAGATCAGCATGGTAATAGTTAAAGTACATGTTAGTAGGTGTTCTCACGTGTCAACATAAAAATTAGTAGGTAGTGTTATCACGTGTCCACATGGTAGTTAGTAGGCGCTAGTTGTAGATTAGCTGGCATTTTCCTTCACATGGTTTTCACGTGCAGGACCTGCCTGATTTGGATCGGAGCCGACTCTAGATTGCTCCTACCCTGATGGACCCGTAGATCCCAGGGTGCTAAATAGCCGCCTCGTGGCCCGGCACCATTGCCACCACACTGTGGCGCGCCAGGAACCACCACTTTGCTCCGTTTCTCCTTCTGGCACTTTCCATGCTACCCCTCTCCTTATCACCTATCTCTCACTGATAAGGTTTTCGCTGACATAATCACCGTCGGCTGGCGCAAATCGTTAACGCTGACATAATCCCGATAACAAATGGCACAAAGCCGTTGGGATGAAAAAAAAATTTTCTAATCTTTATCGAGCCGTTTTTTCTCTATCAGAAGAAGCATTCATTACTGATTAGTTATTAGTGAAAGAGTCTATGAATGCAAACAGAAACAACCAAACATCAAACAACTAAAACAAAAATAAAACAATAACCATACAAAAAGGAATAGACACTTGATACCAGCTAGTATCACCAACTATCACCAACTATCGGATTCCTTCACTAATCAGTCTGCTTGATCAATCAGAACATCCTACTTATTTGATCAAAATATATCTACATTGATCAAAATTCCATCGCTTGATCTACCTATTGATCAATCAATCTAGATAATCAATCTATTAATCAATCTATCAATCAATCTTGATAACCAATCTTGATACCAATCAATTCAACATTTTTTTTTGATTTTTATTATCAATCATTTTATTGATTTTTTTAGTGAGTGAATTTATCGTGAATTATTGATGAGTGAGATCCAACAAAGACTTCCACCGGTTCACCCACAACCACACCCCGCGCAAAAAGTCGCACCAAGCGCACCAAGCGGCGTCGCACTCCCCGAAAAAAGCCAACCACTGCCACTCCCCACGCCACCACGCCCGCTGTCGCAGAACTCCACCAGTTCGACCCCCAACCCCGTCCATCCCAACGCAAAGACAACCACCCACATCAACAACGGCACCACCACCACCAAGACCAACATCACCAGCCCGGTGTGCCGCAACTGCAAGACCCAGACCACGCCGTTGTGGCGCCGCGACGAAACAGGCCAGGTCTTGTGTAATGCGTGCGGCCTCTTCTTGAAGCTCCACGGCCGCCCCCGCCCCATCTCCTTGAAGACAGACACCATCAAGTCGCGAAACAGAATCAAGCAGCTGGGCCTGGGCATGCAGCCGGCCACCAACCCTCCTTCCAAGACGTCTTCCGGCTCCAACACGCCCGAACTCAAGTCCAAGGACTCGAAGCCGCCCAAAAAGCACTCGCCCAAGGTGAAAAAGGCCAAGGCCGTCAGCGCCTACTTGACGCCGTTGCTTCCGGCCACGGGCTCGGCCGCTCCCTCTGCTGCCAGCAGCACCGCTTCGACGCCTACAAACACCCGTACGTCGGCCGCTGCCACGCCTGCAACCTCGTTTCCTCAACCTATCAGCAGCACATTCCACCATCACCACCACCACCACCACTTGCCGCTGCACCTCACTCCACATAACCCTCCGCAGCTCCACGGCGTAGCCCACCATGTAGTCCAGCCTCTCCACTATCCTTCCTCTACGCCCACGCAGTTTGCGCCGGGTCTCCAGCGTATCACCTCGCCTTTGCTACTTTCCACAACGTCTCTGGTCTCCAATGCTCGTGATAGCGAGAACCACAACGTCCATGCTGCGGCGGGTGCTTTGGAGAACATGCTGAACGAGTTGGGGCCCAGTGCGACCTTCAAGCTGAAATCGGGCCCCACTTCTTCGGGTGTATCGCTCATGTCCAAAGATCGCGATTCCAAAGACCTGTCTGCTCCTCTGATGTACTCCACACCTTCGCTGGCTCTTGCCGGCTACTCCAAAGGGCCCCAGCCCAACCCTCCGAAGCTCCCATCGCTTGGTGCTTCGCCTTCTTTGGGCCCATATCCCCAGCTGTTGGCCAGCACGCCTGCCATTTCCCAGCTCCACTCGCCAGACCATACCTTTGCCTCCTTGCCTCCATTAGAAAAGACCCATTTATACAATAACCAACAGAATCAGAATCAAAATCAAAACCAAAACCAAAATCAAAATCAAAATCAAAATCAAAATCAAAACCAAAACCAACAAAATCAGAATGAAAATAACCAGAATAACAGTAACAATAATAACAATAACCAGAATAGTAATAATAACAATAATAGTAATGGTTTCAATGGTGGTAATGGAGATGAAGGCTCTTCCGGCGCTTCCAAGCACGAAGTCACTCTTCTCAAAACCCGTATTTCCGAACTCGAGCTTGTCAACGACTTGTACAGAACCAGAATCATGGAGCTCGAGGCCATGGAACAGGCTGCCAGATTGCGCGAAACCTCCATGAGAAAACGCTTGGACGAGGTCTTGAACATGGACGAACTGCAGCAGAATCAGCATAGAGCAGCACATGCCCAGGCCCAGCAACAAGCCCAAGCCCAGCAAGCCCAGCAAGCTCAACAAGCGCAGGCTCAACAGGCACAGCAAGCTCAACAGGCTCAGCAAGCTCAAGAACAAGCACAGGCACAGGCACATGCGCAGGCCCAAGCTAATGCCCAGGCCGCGCACCACCATATCCATCCTCTTCCGCCAGCACCTTCTTCCGTGCCTTCTGTGCCCTCTTCCTTGCCTCCTAGCCAAGGTCTTACTGGGCTTTCCTCCTACCACCAGCAGCAGCCACAGCCTCCACACATCCACACCGTTCTTCCATCGATACGGCACGTCTCCTCGTCGATGCCTTCCATCACCTTGCCTTCGTTGAAGCGCGAACACGACGAGCCCTCTTTTGATGATGCAAAGAAGAGCAAGTTGTCATGATTGAGACCTTAAAGGAGACCTAAAAGTCGAAGACTTTTTGGGATCATCAAAGGATGATCCTGCCTTCAACATAAATCATCTTTAGATCCCTCTAGTCAATGACTTATCTATTTATTTAGCTATGTACTATAGTAAGAGATATTCTACTCGAAGTAATGTAGGAAGGTTGATTGAATTACTCAAGGTTAAATGGTTACGTTGAATTAGTATTGTAGGTTAAGATTAATCGAGCTACTCAAGGTTAAATGATTACGTTGTGTTAGTATTGTTGGCTTAGATTAATTGAACTACTCAGGTTAAAATTTGCGTTGAATACTGTTGGTTAAGATTAATCAAGCCATTATTGTCTAGTAAAAGAGCTACAATTACCAGCTTCAGCTACTGACTGCTGAAATTTTGCGAGGTACCAGAGGTACTGGGAATGCTTGAGACCTTATTCTAAGCCTTACTATCATCGATGTCACTTATCGAGATAGATAACGCTTAATCGCAGTTAAGTTTTTTGCAACCATTATGCTTTATTGCAACTATAGAATAATTTAAGTCAACGGCTTCTGCATCCGACTAGGCAGGATCTACCTACTCAATACCAACAATTGTTAATAGACCTTCACTTTTGACAAGACAACACTTTGCAATACTTAGAAACCTATAAGAAACTTTTTACAATTGCGTTCCAAAGGACATAGAAATATGCCTACCTTTTCTAGTAGAAATTCTTCAAGCACAGCGAAACTAATTTTTTTTAAATAGAGTATAAAACTCAAAAAATAGTTTTTATTTCCTATTAAACTACAAATCCATAACTAGTCATGCCTCTATATTCGCTCTTCGCCATTATCTTTTCGCAGCCAATTTAATACATGAACTAATAATTAAATTCAGTTTAAACGATTCTTGGGTGAATAAAGAGAAGCACGAAAGTCCGAAACTTTCCAAGTGTCGAGCGGAAATCGCAGAAGTCGGTAAAGAGTGCTGGTATTGAGTGGTGAATGTTCCAGATTGCCAGGTTTTTTGAAGAGTGCCAAGATGTTAGTATTGCACTGTAGGAAATTAAATATTCGATAATTCCTAATTGTTTCGTATTGTACTTGTCCGATGAACTACTAACCTACCTGCTAATTCAGAGTGTGCCGTTAAATATTTATTTCCAATTACTTGGCAACTGAAAATATGGCTTCGAGCAATATGAGAATTTTTTCATGTAGATGTATTTGTTGAGCATGGCTGTCCATGCTACCCAGCTTTCCATTCTTCTTTTAACTGGGCATAATTGCTTCATGGTACGCCTCGTATCGAATTTTCTTTACATTTCAGTCGTATTAATTGTTCTAGGTAAATGAGATACATTATTGGCCGTGCTAGTTAAATGAAATTCAATTGAATTACCTGAATTGTACTAGTAATGAGATACTAAATCATTCTGTTTATAAACATGGTATCAGTTTCATGAGATGCACTTTATAAGCCTACTATATCAGATCAAAAATTACATTCAATCCCATTATTTAGTCACTGAACTGCAATAATGGGATGCACTTCGATTTAATTTCCTTAGGTTATTTTTATATCAGTTTGTACTGTAATGAGATATTTAGATATTAATTATTTCTATATCAGTTTGTACTGGTTAATGAAATATTTATTTTCTTGATTGTATTGAATGATTAGCTGTATTTTTATGTTCTCACGTCAGGCTCGTCTCTGCCCAAATGCTCTTTAAACTTCAATAACGCCAACACAAACTCGATATCCTTAGCCAAGTATTGGTCCACTTTTTGACCGTACGTTTTTGGATCGTTGGAGTATTTCTCCAAGTACAATCTAACGGTGGCTCCAGACGATCCGGTGCCGGATAAACGGACAATGAATCTCAAGGAGTTTTCAAACTTAACAAAAAGCCCTTGTTTGCTTGAAACGCTTCCGTCCAAGTCGGTGTACGAGAAGTTGGCAGCTTCTTTGACTACGTAGCCTGGAGCCAATTCCTGGCCCGGCTTGGCATTCTCGACAACGCTAGTCAAGAGATTAATTACTTCGTTGGCACCGTCGCTGCTGACGTTTTCGTAATCGTAACGGGTAAAGAAGGTTCTGCCGTACTTTTCCCAGAAAGAATTCTGCACTACTTCAATGGAAGTTGGCGAATCTGGGTGTTTTTGGTGGTAATCGGCCAATACATTCAACCATGCTACAATGGCCCACAAACCGTCCTTTTCTCTGATATGGTTGGAGCCAGTTCCGAACGATTCTTCACCGCAAATACTGAGTTTTTTGGCGTCAAACAACGAGCAGAAGAATTTCCACCCGGTAGGCACCTCGTATACTTGCAAACCCTTCTCTTTTGCGACCAAATCGATGGCTCCGGACGTAGGCATGGACCGGGCCAAGCCGTAAACACCCTGTTTCTTGAAATATGGAATGGAATCGGCGTATTCGGCAATGATAGCCACCGAATCACCCGGCGAAACGAACGTTCCGGCGCCGTAAATCATATTTCTGTCGCCGTCGCCGTCGGAAGCCGCACCAAACGCGATATTTTCACTATCTACTCTACTAACTAAGGTCTTTGCGTAGGTCAAATTGGGGTCTGGGTGCAAACCACCGAAATCAGGCAAAGGATTACAGTTTTGAATGGAGCTTTCAGGCAAGCCCAATTCTTTTACAAACGTCTGGTACCCGTAAGGACCAGTTATACCGTGCAAGGCGTCGAACAAAACGGAGAAATCCTGGGATTTGGCTTCGGAAATGAACTTTTTCATCAATGGGAAATCGAAAATGTCCTTCAACATCTCGATATAATCCTTTACCGGATCGATAATTTCTACTTCAATGGGGCCTTGTTGAACGGTGCCGATCTGGCTGAGATCGGTGGGGTCGAACCTGATGAGTTTGTATTGCGACAACTTGGTGGAAATGTCGTAGATCTTGTTGGTGACGCTTTCTGGCGCGGGCCCGCCATTGCCCAAATTGTACTTGATGCCCAAGTCGTTATCCGGTCCCCCCGGGTTGTGACTGGCGGTCAAGATGATCCCTCCAGTGGCACCCCTGATTCTGATCACATGAGAGGTGGCGGGCGTGGAAAGAAACCCCTTTTGGCCCACCACAAGTTTCTTAACTCCGTTGGCTGCAGCAATCTGGATGATCAATTGGATAACGTGATCATTGTAGTATCTGCCGTCGCCTCCCACTACCAAAGTAGCGCCCTCGGCCCCTTCAGGAATGGCGTCCAAAATCGACTGGATAAAGTTTTCGGTGTAGTGCTGCTGCTTGAAAACAGCCACCTTCTTTCTCAATCCCGAAGTGCCTGGCTTTTGGTCCTGGAATGGCTTGGTTTGAATAGTTTCCACAGACATTATATATATATAATCAAGTGCAATTGATCAAGTGTAGTGAAGTGAAAGTGGAATGTTTCAAAATGCCGCCATATTTAAATAAACTTTACCACGCGGGTCGTGCGGGGGAAGAGGAGATTGGAGTGGGCGACAGCAATGCGGAGAGAAAGAAGGGGCACAGAAAGTATTAGGATGCTTACGGCGCTCAATGGGCTAGAGTCATCATTGATTGTAGATGAGCAAGCAATGTATGTGTTTGTTCATAACATTTCATTTGCTCTGTTTGCAACCCAACAATTTGGACTTGAAAAGTGCACACACAAGCTGAATAAATGTGGCAGAAAAATAGAAGTCACTCGAGAAGCGCGCAAGTCAGCAGATCTCGCAACGGAGCAAATTGGAGATTGGGGCTCGCAACTAGATCGAAACCGATGGAATTTGCACCCAAATTAATAACCCAATGAACTCACTAATAAACCTCAATAACACCAGTAAACCTCAATAACACCAATAACCCTCAATACTAACCCTAATAAACTTTTCAACAATAACACCAATAAACCTCAATACTAACACCAATAAACCTCTCAATACTCTCAACAACTCTCAACTCTACTCCAACACTACTCCAACACGGCTCTCAGATATCAACTTATAGTGAATACCGATAAACAGCCGCCAGTGTTGGGTTTTACTTACAGGTTGAGTACCTGTGGTCTTGCAGCCAGTTTAATATTTCGCACTTTCTACCTGTAATCCCTGCAGCTCACACAATTCCTTGACTCTGTGGGTAATAAATATACCCAGACATCTTTAGATACTCGAATCAAGTACAAATAATTGAATAATTGAAGTACATTACTTTTCAATTGAATGGAAATCAAGTACAATTACTCAACTGAATGATTTATCAATACTCAATAATTTCGCATACTCTATTCTCTTATGACTCTCCGTGGGTAGACCTAATGAGACTTATTGTCCTCGTTATCATACGAGACTCATTCCTTGTTCTCTTATGAGACTCATTACCTCGTTTTTTTACCATCTAGGCGGATCGACTCTAGTGTTTTTTTGGCTGAACGCTAACATGCACAAGACTAGTATAGACTTAGGATATCTCAGGGTCCATGAGAACTGCCTAAAAATCATTATTACAACATTCTAAGCTACTTTATGTCTATTATAAATACTGATTCTTTTTTATCTTCTGCTTCTCGTTCTTTCTCGATACCTCTCTCATTTTGTTCTTTTTCTGAAGTCTCTTTACAGTTGTTCTTTTAGTGTTTTCTAGTCATGTAGACCTATAAATCAGGACTCCCACTTGAATTATCGAATGTTATTAAGCCATAACCCAGTTAGTGCTAGCCAGTGTTATGGAGCTACTAGTCATAAACTAACTCTGTCTATTCATTGGGTAGATTCATTCGGGATATCTTTTACCACGGATTTATCCATCACTTAGTATCTCCTTTCGAGATAATAACTACAATAGTACTAATTATTTTCATATATTAGGAGCATAGCTCAATTATTAAACTAACTAATTGTATCTTAGCGTACTGTTAATTGCTCTCTGTAACTCTTTCGCTAACAGAGTCGGGTAGTCTCAGCTGTTTGTGACGCTTTCGCTAACTCCTCGCTAGCGCGAGTGATTAGCGGTTAACCTTCTCAAAGTATTCCTTACTGTTGTCTGGCTTGATGGAATCAGAGCCCGGTTGCCAGTTGGCTGGGCATACTTCACCATACTCCTCTACAAATTGAAAAGCTTCCAACAATCTCAAGGATTCTTCAACAGATCTACCAACTGGCAAGTCGTTGATTGTGATTTGTCTCAAGACCCCCTTTGGGTCAATCAAGAAGATACCTCTCAAAGCGATACCTGCATCTTCCACTAACACACCGTAGTCTTTGGATAACGAGTGGTTGGTGTCAGCCAACAATGGGATGTCGACTGGTCCCAAACCACCATCCTTTCTGGCGACATTGGTCCAGGCCAATAAGGAGTATTCGGAGTCGGTGGAAGCGAACAACACTTGAGCGTTCTTGCCGGCAAACTTCTTGGCAGCCTCGGAGTACGCAATGATTTCAGTGGGGCATACGAAGGTGAATGCCAATGGAATGAAGGCCAAAAGAACCCATTTTCCCTTGTATTGTTCCAAAGAGACTTCTTCAAAGACACCGTCGACAACGGCGGTTTTCTTGAAAGCTGGAGCTTGTTGTTGAATAGTGGCGACCATTTTTAGTATAGAGATTTTGTTTGTTTGAGTGTTTGTTGTTTGTTAATGATAAAACTAATTAGAGAAGAGTTCGGTAGGCATTTATACTTTTCGCAGCCGGATTATTTTTTGGTTGCTGCAGCGTTCGAAAGCCCGGTGCTGATAAATCGCGAGCAATGCGATTATTAACATGGACGATCTAGAAGGAAAAAATATAATGGTCAAAGATTATTAACTGCGACGGTCTAAGACCAAAATGTTGTATGATGACAAACTGTAGATCTTTGAATCAGTTCTGGCCAGAACTGTCATCATCAGTATCCCGTGATTACACTGTATAATACCCATAAATAAACTCATCACATCATTCGACACGTATATTGATCTATTTGAAAATCTACAATTAGATGAAAGCGTATGCTGTTGGAGTTATCTCTATGATTATCCATTTTGCATCATCTTGACTGCTCCCTCTCTAGATGGAACAGCCGTATGCCGTTCGCAGAGTTATCTCTACATATGTATGGTTTACACGTGACCTTTCCCTATATGAGCAAATTTTTCAGCCTTATCATGTTTTATCTCTTCTTCTCTTCTCTTCTTTTCTCTCTTCTCTTCTCTTCTCTCTTCTCAGCGACGCTAATCCTGAGAAAAGACTGTAGTCATGCAAAGCTATCAAACCGAATTTTTGGATCTTGCCTTGGAGTCCCAGGCCTTGAAATTCGGCTCCTTCACCTTGAAGTCCGGCCGCCAATCGCCCTACTTTTTCAACTTGGGATTTTTCAACACCGGCAAGTTATTGAGTACGTTGGCCACGTCGTACGCTAATGCCATCATCAAGTCCGGCCTCAAGTTTGATATTTTGTTTGGCCCGGCCTACAAAGGGATTCCATTAGCAGCCATCACCGTTGCCAAATTGGCCGAATTAGACCCTGAAAACTATGCCAATGTAGGTTATTCTTTCAACAGAAAGGAAAAGAAGGATCACGGGGAAGGAGGCTCTATTGTGGGATGCGCGTTATCCGGAAAAAAGGTGTTGATCATCGATGACGTGATGACTGCGGGAACTGCCATCAACGAAGCGTTTGAGATCATTGGCCAAGAAAACGGCACTGTGATCGGGTGTATCATTGCTTTGGACAGACAAGAAACCACCAAGGACAGCGACAAGTCTGCTACCCAGGCCGTTGCAGCCAGATACGGCATTCCGGTGGTGTCGATTGTGTCATTGTCCGACATTATCCAGCACTTGCAGCACAAACTCAGTGCGGACGAGCTCGAGCAGATCCAAAACTACAGAGCCCAGTATGCCCCTAAGTAGAAAAGGCTTAAAAAATAAATCCCACTATAACCCACGATCCTCCAAAGAGGGATATAGACCCTCAAAGAGGGGTTGGAAGGTATAAAACCTAACAGGGGTGCGAATATTATTTAAGATAACTAGAATAATTTAAGAATTATATAAAGCATATTTTAGAGGTACGGTAAAACAAGACTAATTATGTACAACTCTACATATATGGGTCAGTATAATACAAGATAATTAATTGATAGCTCTTTACATATACACCGGCTATTATAAGTCAACTGATCATAATAAACTGATTGAAGTTATCTTACGTTAACTTATATTAATTGCATAGTATTTATATTAGACTCAATTATTATCATTACATTTATTGACATACATACATTTTCTACCTTGATTCTTTGATGTTAATGTATTTTTCTCCTTCTTTTATCCCCTGATTTTCATCACCTTCTTCTTAGGAACCTTCGGAGCAATTGGCTTGTGCGACTCCTCGGGTTCAGGATCGTAGATGCTTCTGGTCATGGGGTGTTTCAAGTTGTACTTGGAGTGCACAGGAACTAATGTGTTCATTTTGTAGCCCTTGACCTGCGGGATTTCCTCAGGCTCAAAACCCTCGTAGTCGGGGGGAAGCGCGACGCTCGATTTGGTGCTCACGCTTTCCAAGGTGGTGGGGTGCTCTTTGAGGTATTTCGCTATAGTGTTGAGCAACACACGCTTGTTCTGAAACCGGGAGTCCACCACCTTGTTGCCGTCAGATGCGTCTTTGATCAACACCCGGACTCGGCCGGGATTGCCAAAGTCCTGCGGATGCGTCTTTTCCAACTCGAGCAACACCGGCAACCGCAATTGTCTGCATGCGTCCGATATGGTTTTCGCCAACGGATTGAACACTGCGTTTTTTTCACTCACTCTGCGGCCCTGTTTGTGCGATCTCTGTACGTCAAAGTAGCAGGGATAGATGATCTGAAACTTTTGAAGCAGTTCTCTTTCGGCTTGGGTAAAACTGTTGGGGTTGACCACTTCGGGATTTCTTCCGCCCTGTGAAGATACTGGTGGCATCGGAATATTTGGAAACCCGAACCCCGGGCCGGAGTCTTGTGATCTGGTGACGGTTGGTTCTGGACGGAGGGGAGCAATGGGAGTTCTTAACGAGGGGTCAAACTCGGCAATGTCCATGTCCATGTTATCGATATCATCGTCGATATCCTCGAGTGTAGGTTTTTTAGACATGATAATACAAAAAACTATATAGCTCCACTAGTTCTATTTGAGCTCGTTGAAAAATGAATCAACCGTCACGTGAAAAACGGGGAACAGGGAATTAACACTAACAGGGAATGAACACGAACAGACACTGCCCAGACCTAATAAGCACTCAGATGAGTAGCATAACGAGTCAATGGTGCAGTAGTACTCTGACTGCCTAATATGAGTTTCTCTTTTTACTTTCCCTAGTATGCTTCTCTTCAGTCTACATAGTGAAAGATCGACAGAGATGCACTGATAAGTCACGTGGAGATACAGACAACCCTGGACCTAAACTAGCACTCACTAGTAAATGGCTATATAGTTCCAAGATTAAATTTTGATATTTTGTATGACAGGCTCCATTTCCTACTCTCTCTTCTCTCCCTACTATGTTTGTCACCAGCTCTTTATTGAGAATGGTGAGAGATGACTGATGTGGGAAGATCCGACCCTGACAAGCATTTACCATACACCTAGATCCTGTAACTCAGTAAAAGAACGTTTTAAGAGTACTTGATTAATACTGAAAAATACCTGGATAGTATCTGAAAATATGTAAATAATATGTAAATATATACCGGTAATTATGTGTGAGTTTGAGAAGAATTTGACCGTATCGGTACATCCGTAGAATAGTCATTTGATCAAAAAGATCAAGTAAGCTGCACCGACTTGCTGAATTTCTAAGAATGCAAAATATTCCTCGTATCCATCAAGACATCCTCTGCCATTATTGGGATATTACGCCTATGAATGGCGGTGACTGTGAGAAGCAAAAAATACAGCGGTACGTACTAATATTTTTCCATTGAGCTTCAGTTTTCGCAGCCATTTTGAGATCATGAGATAAGCATAAGCTGCGGCATATACTCTTCTCTAGGCTATCATGATATTAAATCGCTGAGACAGCAGTTGGATAAGAGTCATACTAAATTACTCAATCTTAGACCATCCTATTGTAGAGCTTCTTCAGTAACCCATACTGAACCACAATGAATGTAAGACAACAATTGAAAGGGGAAGAATCGAGTACTTCAAAAGTCTATCTTACACAGATATTGGGGCTATTTTAGCCTGTCCTGCTCTAGCAAGTCTACGTAGCCACTAATGTCATTTCTGGCGTCAATGCTTCTATCTAAGATTGAGTACCAGTTGAAACAAGGGTTCGAAGAGAGTACCAATTGTACTACAGAAAGTTATGAGGGTACTCAACGACTACTCGACCAGTATTGGCTCAAATAATACGACGATAACAAAAAGAAAATATTGCACTCATATGAAACATCCAAAACATCAAACATCCAGAACATCTGAAGCATTCAAAACAGGTTGTTTCAAAAAAGTTGGTATCCACATAGTTAAGCCCATAGTTAAGCCCATAGTTAAGCGAAATTTACTCTGAAAATTTTCTCACCACTGAATACTGTAAGGAGTTGCTGTAACACTTGACTTACCTTTTTACATCATGTCATTTCACATGTCCTCTCTCTTCTCTCTTCTCTCTTCCTAGCTTGAGCTTACGAGGTGATTATAGTCACGTGGCAAGAAGTGCCTAGCACAGGCAAAGCTACACCCTACTTCTAGCACTCATTGGAGAGTATCTGAAATAGACCATGAGTAAGTTGGTACTCTACTATCTACAATGACCATTACTCTCTCTACTTCCCTTACTCATTGTCAGTTCTAGATAGTTGAATAATGGACAGAGAAGTGAAAAGTCACGTGGGAAGATATGTCTAGCACTGCCTAGATCTAACTAGCCTGGAGAGTAGCTATAACTAGTCGTAAGTTGGTACTACATGACTACTCTCTACTCACTCTCTACTAATCTACTCCTATGTTGTACATCCCTACCTCTTCTCTTACCACACAGTGTTCTTTAGTGTCCTCTCGCAGTGCTCTTCAGTGTCTCTCGCAGTGATTTTTAGTGAGCTTCATTGTACTTTATCACATGACTGAACCACACTAATAACTAATACACCACACTTAGCTAGTCTAGATAGTCTTGATAGTTTGCTATGTCAAACCCGTCCACGTACCAGGTCCTTCAAGACTACCTTTCTCTAGTCAACACCCCCAAAAAACCGTCACCTCCGTCTGCTCCGCCGCAGCCACAGTCGTATAACCATCCGGATATTCAGTACTTTCAGCGTATAAAAGCCAAGAACCACTTCAATTACCACAAGTCCAAGCATAGCAGCAAAACAGTGGAGTCTGTTCAGACCAAAATGACGGTTTTTGATCCATATAGCCACGAACAGCTCATCGCTCGGCTCCGGACTTTTTCACCTATGAACTGGCGCATTCCAGAAGACCTACGCGAGGCTCCAGCAGACCTAGGTGAGTCGATATCTCGCCTTTTTACAAGTAAAAGCTTTGAGACAGACTTGAATGAGCTCAAATGTGCAAGAAACGGCTGGAAATGCGTCTCTTTTTCACTTCACAGCTCGAAAAACCACCTATTGTGCACCAACTGTAATGCCCAACTAGTGTTGAAATTCGACAACCAAAAAGCTACTGATAGTACAAGTATGCTGATGCTCTTTGAATTTGAAGAAGAAAGCTTGAATGGGCTTTTAAAAGAGAAATATTTAAAGGATATAATGGCCGAGGGCCATACCAATGAATGCTCCTGGAGGAACTTCGAGACTCCCCTCGAAGGAATTTACTACTTGAGGCCATATATTAGCACTACCGACGAAATTCTCATCAGCGACTACCTCAAAACGCTCAAGAATTTGATCGATAATAGCGTCGTTTTGACGGAATATAGCCAGCTTTTTGAAGAAAAGTTTTTGGCGGAGTCTTTGGACGAAAAAGTCACCAGCGTTTCCAACCAGTGCTTCATCCAAAAGTACTTCAAAGATAACAAAGAAAACCTTTCTTTGATCCTCGAAAAAACTCCCTCGTGGATCTACAACTTGGCTCTTTTGGGCTGGTCCTTGAACGTCCAGGGCTTTTCGAACCAGATAATATTGCTCCTTATATGCAACAAATGCAACCAGAGGGTGTTTTTGAACCCAGAAACCCCCACAAACTCTCCGGAACCGGCTTCTCCGTACTTTAACTTGTCGACATCCAAGATCCTTACGCCTTGTAAATACCCTATTCCGCCCAGAACCCACGATTTTGAGACGGAAAACCCCGACGAAAATAGGTTTAATCCGTATACTGAGCACAAAGTATGGTGCTGCAACTCACAGAGCATGACTAGTAGCGGGCCCGACATCAAAGTGCACAAATACTTGGAGCAAGTGTTGGTGAATTCAAAGCAGAATATAGGCATCAATGGGGAGTATATAAGAGGCGATGACGATTTGATCATGGAAACTGACGTTTCACATAAAAGAAGCCAGTCGTTTGATATAATAGAGGGGCTAGAAAGGTTGTCCAAGTTGAGGAAGTTGTACTTAATGGACGATAAATCTTAAATTATATCATAATACTAACATAGAATATTGCTAAACTAGCAGAAACCTAGAACTAGCAGAAAACCTTGGAACTAACAGAGTAATGCTAAACTAGCAATCAGACTGTAGATCAGTCGATGTAAATTAATTAATAATATATCAGTTAATAGAAATAGGTAACATATAAGTAAAGATAGTAAATTGATTAATATATGTCAGTTAATAGTGAATAGCTAACATATAAGTAAAGATAGAATTAATTAATAATATATCAGTTAATAGTGAATAGCTACCTATAAGTAAAGCTGGTGGTAGTAAATTAGTAGTTCAAATAATATAGTGTTCTGCTTCAATGATCTATATCTTGTATATTTACAAAGTACCTGATAGTCAATATTCTCTGATTAATTTGATATTTACTGACATTATTCGTAATCTTATTCTATGAGTAAGTCATCACTTTTGTTAAATACACATTATTTTTATTTCGAGAATAGTTTCTACTATTGTTAAGTCAATGTACTATTCGTTGCAATACTTATTAACTCTACCTTTCACTTTTCTATGGACCTCATCTACCACCTTACCTCTTTACCCCAACCTCTTACATTTAGTCTTTTTGAACATTCTCCCATGACCTGCTAATACTTTTATTCAAAGTCCCAAAATTTGGGTGCAAAAAATGCGCAATTTTTATCCACTCAACATGTAGTGGTGAAAGGCGGTGATAAATATTATAGATGAGTGAGTGCGCCATAGACTTTAAAGTATGATTATGGTGTGTCTATAAAAACAATTCGAGTATAATTAACTATATGCACTAGTATAAAACAATTTGAGTTTAATTAATTTTTATGCATTAGTATACTTAGTCTTGTTTTTATGTTTGTACACTAATTTCATAAAATTATTTATTGAAGTATTTTTTGAATAATGTTACAAGATGTACCAAGATTAATGGAGGGCTCCTTTCGAGATAATATTAGAAACATCCGCAATTGAATATTATTGTTGTACCCCCTTTTTTTAAACAAGTCCAGGTAATGATATTTTACTATTGTTCCGTTTCAAATAAAAACTATTTTAATCTTCAAGCCATAGATGAAAAGCCTTAATTACAATCTACACTCAATATTACTGACAGAACGCATTAATTATTAATATACTGTTATTCCTTTAATTTAAGGTACTTTCTCAACAGGTTGAGTAGTACTTATTGAGTAGTACTTATTGAGTAGTATTTGCTGAGTATTTATTGAATTGGCACAATACTCGAGTCAGAAGTGTACTTGGCCTGGCCAACACTAATAGCGTTCTCCTCAAGATCATAGACAACGTAGAATGATCTCAACACATCGTCACCAAATGTAGGCAAGTTGTCATAGTTAGAACCATCGGAACTGTAAGACAACGTAGAAGCACATAATCCAAAAAGAACTGGACCACCAGGAGCAACGAAATTTGAGTAAGGAACTTGGATAGCTTTCTGGCCATTTCCAAAGTTGAAGGTAACATACTTATCAGGTTGGTTGCAACTGATTGCCCAAGGTACGTTTCCTCCAATATTGATGGCTCCATCCAATGATCCAGAAATAGCATCAACAACTGGTTGAGGAAATGTGGAATACGAGTAGCCGGAATCGAAACAGAGACCAGTTCCAATATCGTGGGAATTACCATCAATAGTCACAGAGTCAGTTGTTGCACCCAATCTACTTGGAAATGCACCTGGCAATTTAAGTAAACCACCGTCGACTTTGGCATTATCAATGCCTCCCAATAACAAGGTACCGGAAGAAGCACTTGGACTGTTCAAGTACAAGGAGTAGGCCGCTTTGTCGATGAAGCCTTGGTGCTTGAGTGCCCAAGGAAAATCAGCATATTCAGGGCCGTTGTGGGCACTGAAAACAGGTGCTTCAGTTGAGTTTAAACCAATACCCAAAATCCCAGCGCCCACCGAGGTGGTGGTAGCATCTGCAAACTGAAACAGTTTGACTGTAGGGCCCCCAGGAATAGTGACATCGTCTAAATAATAGGTTCCACTGGTGGTGGTTCCATCAACATAGCCTAGCTTAAAATTTTCACCAGTGTTTTTGGCATCCGATGATTGGGAAGGGTCGTAAGTTCCCTGACTTTTACAGTCACCTTTTTGACAATTTGCATTGGTGTCTACGACCCACAAATCAGAACTACCAGTGTCCACTGACACGGTAATAGGCTGTTGGTTTGAGCCAAACAATAAATTGATATTGTAGTGGTACACCTGATTAGAGATGGGAACGCCGACGTCGTCCAGTCTTTTGGAGGTTTTAGCGGGTACAGTTCCATTAGTGAAATTGGCACGGGTCACCTCGAAATCTAACGCCAAGTACTTATGACTGCTGTCTCTACCTTCAATAATATTCGATACAATATCGGTAGGCAAAGATGCCACCAACGACAAATAACCAGCCAACGCCGTCAAGTATGCTTTAGCCAACATTATATAGTTACAGTAGACCCAAACCTAGGGCCAAATCCGCTTCTCTTATACTAGTGGTCTGGCCCAATTTCATTTACGTGTTTACAATAACCATATTTAATGAGCTCGGCTCTTACTCGATATGAACATGGCTCAGCACCGAACAATAGGAAATTTCAAACGCAATTTTCCGAGTCGAATCAAATTGAATCAAATCTTTGCGAAAGCCTTCCTGAGAACAATATACGATAGCTTATCAGAGGTAATTAGGGTATTAGGCGATGCCTTTTTGTAACCCACGTGGGATCACAATATCTTGGCAAAACCGACGGCTTCATGACATGTACTAGACAATAGGAGAAGCAAGAGAAGACCGTTCCGTATTTGACACGGCGAAGGGGGTGTCAAACGCATTTCGTGTTTTTTCGCAAAATCACCGAATCTACCCCACGACGTTACACTGGGCTCATAAACAATAATCATGCTATTATTGCGCTTACCAGCCATCTACCCAGGGATAATCACCTGGTGAGTACTAGGACAAGATCAAATCAACTCCTGTCGCAATATTTTTTGCACCCAAAGTGAATCACTTTTTGACGTGCTTAATAATATTCGTGCATGCGTCCTCGGCATTTGACAGGTTGCTGATAAGAGGTTGCATCCTTCAGCAGCGCGGCTCATGAAACGTTTTGGTTTGCTGTCAGAGAAAGATGCTGATGTTGGCTTAATATCCAGTAGTATCTACGTTTAATAGGTTCAATTAAAACGTTCACTTTAACATTCACTTTGACACGTGTCTGTGGAATGCTTTTGCAGGAGAGTTATTGATCTTGCAGCAATTGCGCTCTCAATAGTGTTAAGATTATAAAAAAATTAATATTCTATGCCAATGATCGGATCATTTGGTAAGAAATCAGTACATTCTATGAACATTCTACTAATCTCAACATACCATACTAGGTACTTCCACGTGTAAATTCTTAATAGGCAATTATTTCCGAAAGCCCACTCGTTGAGTGGCTCTCAAGGAATGTATCACAATCAATCCAGCTATGAATAAGGCGTTACACAGACAAGATCAACACAAGAAATTAAACGTCTCTAGGAGGTGTCATATGCATGTTTGTGACGGATTTGGCATATTTTATAGGTGCTGCGTTATCACGTGCATGGTATGATAAGGGATAAACGAGAGGCAATCTAGAGTACCCACCATGCTTGCCAGACTTTATATACTTGCAATTGTTGCGTTAGTCACGGCCGTAGTGCCTGGCGTTATCGTTGACGACATTCCTTCTGCAGAAGAAGGGGCTGCAATTGCCCGAACTTTGGTCAGCAGAGAATCGCTCGTTAATATCAATACTGTGAAGCGAGTGAGCAACAAAGACGGCAGCACTAGACTTTTGCCATTTTCATCTGTAGAATATTATGCTGATTGTGACAATGACGGTAATCCATACTGGCTAGTAGTAGAAATCGGAACAACGTACCAGAACATTTTGCGTGGCTCTGATTTTTCCTTCACGATCAGAACAGGCGACCATCCTTCGTACGAAGAAGTCAATGTGACGTACCCCGGAGGCATTGACAAGTCGCCAGCAGGTCTGCCTCGGATCAATTTGAGTGGCCGTTTCAACTGGAACCCGTTCAAATCGCCATTGGATCTCTGGAGAGTCCAAGCGTGCTTTCTTGAGAGACACCCTGATGCTGCTGGATGGTTACCTAAGCCCGGATTCGGGCCCCACAAATCGAAGTGGGTCAAGCTAGAAGTAGACGATGTGTTTTTTATTGGTGGGTTTGGAGATCGGGCCTATATTGGAGACATCGATTCGGCTTTGTATCATGGAGCTCGTACCATTGACGAAAGCTCTGAAAAATATTAAGTAGCATACGAAAAGATACTGAAAGTAGCACATGAATAGCAATATGAAAAGTGAATTAGGAAAGTAGTACGAAAGTAGTGAAAAAGGGTACAGTCCTAGTATATGAAATAATGCAGTGAAAAGTAGTTTGAAGTAGTGAAAAATATGTACAGTAGAAGCAGATCAAGTATATAGTGAAATAAGGATGCCGTGAAAGAGCAGATGAAGTATACAGTGAATGGTGAGTAGCATGAAGTAATGAAAAATATGATTTATAGTGAAGGCAGCATGGGATTGTACTCTTTAGAGAATGATCACTATTGATGTAGTGTAGGATGGAATCGGTAGGGGCTACAAGATGCGAATAATCTAGGTAGCTATGCAACAGAAACCCTGTCAATAGGTCAATTGGAATACTAGTTACGACATCTAATGAATAAGACACAACTACAGAACCAAAGCAAGACTTGAACTGACTGCCTCTTTGCATTGACTCGTAAATCTTTATCGTGAAGTATCAAGTGCAGAAGTTGCGTAGTTTCACAGGGTGCGTAGTAAGAAATGATTCCTATAAGTACTACCAATTGCAATAGTCTAATTAGTTGCAATATGTCATTAATTGGAATGAGTATGATCAATTGTGATAAGTCTTTACATATGTATTTACCATTTCTATCGATTGTAATTATTCTACTTCTAAGTTGTGTCAGAGAGACTTAAGCATTCCAGTCTTCTAGTTCTCCACATGTGAAAGCATACAGTAGTAGCACATGAAGTACGCAGTGAAAATAGCAATAGAAGTGAGTACGTAGTACCACTGCGAAGAACAGCATATGAGCATATAAAGTGAAAAATAGTATGCACAGCAAACGGTATTATGAATTAATGCAGTGAAAAATAGAAGTACAGTAAAGTAGCATATGAAATAAATAAAAAATTAGATAAGTAAAAAAATAGAAGTAAAGTGAAGTAAAGTGAAGTAGAATATGAGTGAATAGTGGCTGAAAAATAGATACAGAATATACAGTGAAATGTCTAATCAATACAAAGAAATGTAAAGATAAATACAATAAATTTTAGTGAGGTACGTACAGTTGAGATAGGACAGTTAGTAGTATGTGAGATGTTCTGTAATATTAGAAAGCATGAAAGTAATTGCAGTGAAATGTACAAGTAATATCGAACATCCAGAAGTAGCATTTGAATTGAATACAGTGAAGCATATGACGTATATACAGTTAGCAATAGGAGTAGCAATTGAATACAATGAATACAGAAATTATTGATACGCAGGTGTAGCTAATATAGAAAATATACTAGAGCTAGTTAGTGTTTTTTTGTAGTTGTGGTATTAGCCAAGTTCCAGAAATGGCACTGACACTATGGTCGACCCCTGAGGACTACCTAGATTACTCTCTTTCATGTCATTAGCGTCTTTTGGCTCTGCTTCTTTTGCTTCCTTTGCATCCTTTTCCTCCTTAATTTGATCCACTTTCTCATCCTTTTCCTCCTTCTCTCTCCTCTTCTTCTCATAATTCTTTCTGGCCCGATTCTTTCTCTCTTTCCAGTCCTTCTCCGCCTCAAACACTGCACTCAATGCATTGCCCATGGCTTTAAAGTCGGTCATCAAGTTCACATGCCCCGAATCGCTGGGAAACTTGCCTACAATCTGGCCCAAACCAGTCTCTTTATCGTAAAAACTAAACCCTTTCTTCTCGGGCATCAACCATCTCTGGTGAACGACTCCATCACCATGGCCATAAAAGAACTCATAATAATTTCCGTCCTTGATATCCTGGCGGTTTCTTACATTAGAGCCACGTACAGATGGCACTTTGTTACCATATACCATGGCCAAAGGCGGATACTCGAGCTCGAGCTCTTCTTTATAGTCTAGGCCCAAAACATACGCTTTGGTACGTTTAAGAGTATCACAGAGATAATTATAGGCTTCTGTAAAAGTAAAAGAATACTCCTCAGCAGGCTCTTCGTTAGGAGAAAGGATTTTAGGAGAGCTTGCGGTGGCTTCTGTATCGACCGAGCCAGGCTTGAAACGTCGGTTAATGCTTTTGGTCCTATAACTTTTAAGCTTATTACTGAGGGAATTGATAATGGGAATCAGGGAAGACTCAAGACTTGCCATATTAAGGCTCAGGTTCAGCTCGTGTAGTTTTTCCTCCTTTTTCTGTTCTTCCAAGAGTTTTCGCTTTTTCGCAACCAAAGGATTGAGGTTATATTCCACCCAGGTATCGGGATTGAAATAGTCTAAATCATAGTGCTCTTTGGTGTCGTTATTTACAAACACTCTGCCGCTTAAAGGCAAGAAAACGAAGCCCGATCTCATCATGAAATTGGTCTCGTGCGTGAGAATTTTGTCGTTAAGTATCACGGAGTCGCCAAACCGTATTGGACCCAAGATATTAAGACACTCGCTGGGAACTCCTACATATACTATCAGTCTGAACAACTTGGGGTTACGGTTTAGGGCTCCATGGGCAATTAGGCCGCCCATAGAATGCGCAATTACTAGGGTGGGTTTACCTGTAGTGCGGTAAATATCCGTTAAGAAGTCTTCGAATTGTTTGGAGAGAATATCGGCACTTAATCTCCAATCGTAGCCATATTCTTTGACGTTAGTCTTTGGATTTGCATCCAATTTTTTGATGAGTTTCTTACAGATATCAATGGGCCCGATATTTTTGAGGACTCCGTCGGGATATATAAGATCCATCGCTCTCAATTCGTCTTCTGGAGTGGGGCCTATTAATAGGTCGACTTTACGGAGATTAAAGCCGGCTTTTAGCGGAATCCAGAGCCGTTTATGCGTCTTTGCGCTCCGGAGAATCGAGCCTCTGTATCCTCCCATAATCACAATGTTTCCGTCGATCTCACTATATATACTTTCGTAATTCTTTTTGGTATTTTGAATGAAATCAGGCAACATTTCGTTCAAGTTGGCCGACAACGAGTGTTTCACCGCCCGGAGCCGCACGTTATCGGTGCTTTTTACGCTTTTAAAGTATGTGGCGTCTTCGACAGTGCTGATAGATTGCTGGCGCTCGAGTTTAAGGTCCATTTCGTGGCGCAACTGCTCCAAATAACTGTTCTGGTTACTATTGGAATGCCCAATTAAAGGAAGATGCGAGTCGATTTTGAACGACTGGAGCTGCTTAAACAAGTTGCTACGCACATTAGAAAGACCGCCAAATGGCATGGAGAACGAAAACACCTTGGGTTCCGGCTCGCCTGCTCTGCCGGGCCGGCTCATTTTGGCCTGCCCACTAACTGCCCTTTTTTCTTGTTCTTCTGTTGATTTATTTGGGTCAGAAATAGGGTGAGAAGCACCTGAGCGATTTGCATCCTCTTTAAACCCATTTTCTGTTACTGACTTCTCCTCATACACATCTTGAAGCAGTTCTCCTCCGACGATGGAATTGGCGTCGGATTTCGAGATCCGCCGGTTTATAGGTGGTTTGGTGCTGCCTATATCGTTGCTGATCGAATGCCGTATTCCTACCGGCACTTCTTCTAGCCCGTCGTCTTCATCGTACTCATCGTCATCTTCAATTGAAACATCGATATCATCATCATCATCATTGTCAAACTCTTTTACAATATTTTCATTGTTATGTTCAAATTTATGCTCATTTTCTATATCAAACTCTTTCAGCTCGCTATAACTCTTCAGCTCGCTATCCTGAATTAACGTCGAATTCAGGTTCACCGAATGGTTTGTATTAGTGGTGGAAATGCTTTCGTTCAATTGATCTTGATCTGTGGATAATTCCAGGGACATTTTCGGCCCACCAGCAGGTTGGTTACTCTTATCGGTCATGCTGTGCACCATGAGTCGTTGTAGGTCAATTCAGTCGCTAGTCAAACAACAAAAGCAGGTAGAGGGCTTAAACAGGCTTTGTTGTGGAGATGATGATGTGCGCACGTGACGCACAGCCCGCAAGCGGCCGTTGTCATGTCACGATCCGCGAAATATGACCAAATATGACCAAATATGGCCCTGCAAGGGTCATATATTGTAAACAATGCCGTTGAATGCCGCGGTACACAGCATAAATGATATATAACAATTATAAACAGTTATGAAAACAATTATATATGTTATATATATATTACGTATATTATATATCTCGTTTAATAATTTGGCATGTCAAAGTATGCATTAATGACATGCATAGATGGTGAGTATAAGTCTTGGCATAAATAGAATATAGATGGTGATGATCCCGAATTGTGCGAATATTGCGAAATGTATCGGGGTCATTTGCGAATATGAAGCTATAGAGGATAGCAAGCGCGCATGCAAACGTGGTGATACCTCTAGAGAAAATACATTTAGTCTAATAATTCTAGTTTTGTTACCAGTAGATCTAATCTAATATATGAGACACCTACTAATCGAACTAGAGAATACTAATATATGAGATACCTACTAATCGAACTAGAGAATACTAATAGAGAGATACCTACTAATCGAACTAGAGAATACTACTATATGAGATACCTACCAATCGAGCTAGTAGGGTAATGGTAGGGTAAGAATTGTAGAGGTTAATAGTCTTTTGCGGTCGTAACAAAAATAGAGGTGGTACTTATTGGATAGTACATTCAGTGTAATTAGGGAACCTGATACTGGGTGGAACTCTTCGGTGTACCCCACAAATTCCTTTATTTCTCTGATCAAATAATAGCTATTGTGGTAATTGCTATTGTACGGGTTAGTATCCCAGAGATTGGGTGCAAAAAACCAAGTACCAACAAACAAAAAGTATACTTAAAAATGACCTAGAATAATAATGAAAGGTACCAGAGGTGCTAGGAATGCTTGAAACCCTATATTGAATTAATTTTGATGTAATTTCACATTTACAATCGATAAGCGTTGTTGTAATCGATAAGACTGATTGTAATCAATCAGATAACGGCGTTTCATCTAGACCCGGGCAATTCACCAAGAGCCTAACAAATAAGTAAGTAATGATATATCAATCATAGTACCAGCTCAATCCAGGGTTGCCAATTAGCCATCGAAGTCATTGAGTCTTGAAAGTTTTTCTTTTGTGGCTGCGAAATTGCCATAGACTGGTGATTGAATGGTATAGAGAAAGCAACTTCAATCCTAGCACTCACATAGAAACATCAAAGTAGTTTAAAATAGGGCCTCAAGCATTCCCACCACCTCTGGTACCTTTCAACCTTTATGGAGAATTTACTAACCCCACCAACACCAACGCAAGACTTCCAGGCTACACCACCATTATTCTCACCCAAAAATTTCAAGTTTTTCAGACAGAATGCAATAAATGAAGGTACAAATGTTCCGTTCACTTTATTCAGTATAGATAAATTCTCGACACAAATTACTATTTATTTGCCGTCATCGAGTTGAGTCTCGTTAAAACACCCCTCTCTGTTGAGAATACAGGATCTGGTTTTCTGTTCAAAACTCAAAGACCTTGTTGTGCTGAAAATCAATTATTTGAGATAAAGTTCTGTAGGGCTTTAAATATTTATAAAAGCACCCCTTTAAGAACTGGAAAAGTAGGCTACATCTAGGAGTGTTCCAGTCCCTCTAGCCTCTGCAGCAAAGGATTGAAAAGCTGAATTTGCAGCTAGTCACTACAGATAACTTTAACAGACCGTTAAGAATAGTGAATGCTCCACTTTTATTCAGACCAAACCATCGTCTATTACATAAATAGCATTTCAAAGAATTCCTGATCTTAGTTAATTATCAGCAATAGTTCATTTCCTACGTCTTTGTGCACTCTAGCATCCAGAAGAAAAATCCGAGTACTCTTGAGCTCATTCTACATCCAGCATGAATATTCCGTACTCTTCAAAAAAAAAAGTAACATCTTGAGCATCCCATGAACTCTGAACATACTAGCACCTTTAACATCCTGCGCTCTTGAATAATTACGAGAAAAGCTAAAAAAGTTTAAAATAATTTTCTATTTTTATTTTTTGGCTGCGAAAAATGTAAAATTGCAACTTACTTCTTAATACGATATTTTTCATTATATTCATTACTCTTATCCTAAGTTCATACACTTTTGGAGTGCTCTTCGTGCACTACACTGGGCTTGGGCTCATGCTGCAATACACCCGGCTCATGCTGCAACTCGTTATTTTCTCTGGCCAAAGACATCACGATGCGATGGGCACTACGGGCACTAAGAGAAGAGTCAAACAACTTGTCCATATCCTCCAAAGCAATACCTTTGGTTTCAGGCAAAAAGAAGTAGACAAACGGAATAGAAAGACACGCGAGCGATGCAAAGAAAAAGTAGATGCCGTACTTCATGGCCTTGATCATATCGGTGGTGTAGCGAGACATCACGAAGATAGGCACCCAGGATACAGCGGCGTTGATGGCCTGCACGAACGATCTGATATTCTGGTCAAAAACCTCGGAGCCTACTACAAAAGGACCGCCGGACCACGCAAGAATGAACGATGCGATCCAGATATACATCATGGCAATGGCTCCTTTCCCGCCTGGTCCTGGCACGTTTCCTGGCACAGTAGGGTCATTGACTTTTAGGTAAGCCCCAATGTACCAGAAACAAAGCATACACACCGTGGAGGAAGCCATAAAAGCCTTTCTTCTGCCGACAGAATCGACAATTAGAAGAATGTAGATGGGCGTACATACAAACTTGACCACGGCAAACATACCGGTGGAGAAAAGCGAGGCGTTTGTGCCTTTAATACCGAGGCCTTTGAAGATGATAGGCGAGTAATAGTTGATCGACTGGATCCCCAAAAAGTTCTGGAAAATGAACAACATACAGGTGATGCCCAATCTCTTGAGAACACGCCTATTCTTAAAGAATACCTCGAAAAATGGGTCCCAGATCTTGGATCCCACAGCCTGTTGCTGCAACGCTACAGAAGTTTTTACCTGGTTTACCTCATACATGATATACTCGTGGTCCTCAGGCAAGTTGCGGAGCCACGTCAAGTTCTTGAGGCCCTGTTCGTCCTTGCCTACCAGGAAAAGCCATCTGGGCGATTCCTTCATGAACAAACTGCCGAAAAAGAACATGGCACTGGGGATAAGCTGGACTGCAAACGGAATAAACCACTGTTTTTTTCCGGGCGCGACATGCGTATCGACTGCATAAGCGATCCAGAAACCCACCATATCGCCGATTCTCCACCCGATTTCGTAACTACTAGTAAGCTGGCCTCTGATAGCCGGAGGCGACACTTCTGATATATATACTACGGTCAAGTTGGTGGAGAACCCGATCCCTACTCCTGCTATGGCGCGTCCTGCATACATGGGTCCGAGCCCTACACTCTTAGAGGCGGCCATCATCACTGCGGTGCCAATAGTAACTAAGCCAGATGCAATAATCAAGGGCATTCTGCGGCCCAAGTAGAACGAAAAAGGGTATGAAAAAAGCGCTCCGAAAAAACACCCGGCGTGGAAAACCGAAATGATGTTGGAAATTATGTGCCGCGAGTGCTCGGAGCCGTTCAAGCCAAATTCTTGTTCAAATCCTGGGAGGGTTACGGTGCCCCCAATAAATGCTCCGTCGTAGCCTATAATGATGGCTGCGGCCGAGGCCATCACGGCTGTAGCGTAGATTCTCCAGTTGTAGACCTCTGGAGGCGTTTCTCTTTCCTCGATCTTCTTGAACGGGTTATTCAACTTAAATTTCATCCACCCAGTCTTTGCTGGCGGGGCCGATGAGTGCAGATTATCTCCGGTGGACATGCTCGAGGTGTCTTCGTTTTTGAAAGAAACCACCGAGGCGGTGGACTGAGCAGCTTTCTGGAACATGGTACTGAGCGTTCTGCCCCAATACCACAAACTGGACGACTTGTTCACGTTATATATAGTAAGTCCGGTACTAGTCATCGGTCCCCACAGAAAACGTTGAAGATCGATGGTGCGTGGGGGCTCCGTTCGCCCCCACGCAGGTCTGGAGGGTACATGCTACCCCAGTTTGTGTGGGGGGGGACTGCTTCGAAATCATGGGGAACTCTGGGGAACTCTGTTCCCCAGAGTTGTGGGGTAGATCCATCGGCTGGCTTAGCCTAACTATACAGCTTATTGTATGTACCTCAGCGCCAAACCCTTAAACTGTTGGTGAGCAACCGTCGCGTGGGGGATTTACGAAAAAGCTAAAAAGTAAAAATTACGAGAAAAAAGTTTATCCAAAAAAATGGACGAGACAGGAATCGAACCAGTGACCTTTTGCTTGCAAGGCAAACGCGCTACCAACTACGCCACACGCCCAGTATTTCTGTGATTAGATTGGAAAAATACTATGAGGTAACATTAAAAATACCAGTATCTCTGCCATTCCATTTATCACAGTATTACCCATCTATCTCGTAATAAAGCAATCTTAGAGAAACGTTCTAACCCATTAATGTCAGTCATTTTCAAGAACAATTTTTTCTCTCAAACGATAAATAGTTACATATTTTATATCATTTATTTTCTATTTCAATCTCTATGATTGCAATATAGTATATATACCTATGGTATGTGATACATAACCTCTAATATAGCTGTTAAGACTAATAAATATGAACGTTAATATGGAGGTGGTATTAATTGAGACGATATGGCAAATGAATAAGGTAGTAATTAAAGAAACACTCTGACCGGAAATCATTTTAAAGAACTGAAAATACTTTAGATTAACCCTTTGCATGTCTACAGTACCACGTTGGGTACCCTCATATTTTGTTACATCCCAAAATTAGACGACGCTAATGTACTTTAAAACATCAGGTCGCTCGTGTGCTTTTGAGAACAACTAGTTGATCAGAGTGTTTGCGAACACAAAGAACCTTATGACGCAGCAGCTAGTTCATCAGTAGCAATTGCTCACTCTTGTTGCCTCTCTTGATTCAACTTCTACCGCTACCTTTGCTTATGAGTGCGTAACTCTTCTTCTGAGTCTAATAATTTTGGGTGCAAAAAATGAAATTGAAACTTTTGTATACTGTTTGCTAAAATTGTATTTTCTTGATTAATACTGAAGATGTTTCATGGTTCATAAATAAATCATAACCCAAACACTCCAGCATTTTTTATCCAGCATTTCTTCTACATCCAGGCCAGGAGCACACAAAAGAAGAGCCATACACGTATTACATGCAATATCCCAGCACTCTTCAAACACTTGTCATTGATGGTAAACTTCAAAGTTCTCGAATTTGCAGCTGATTGGCAGCTCAGAAAATTGGAGAAAATAGTGCATAAAGATAACAGATACTACTTTAGTCGGGCTTTTACAATGCTGCAAACTCAAATTAAGAGCTCGTGATAGTAGGAAAGTAAGTAGCACTTGTCCAAATCTTACACTCGGAACCATTGATTCCAAACAGTCTAAATCCAGCACTCCATAACACCATATAGAAACAACCGCTTTCTTCATCTTGCGCTCTTAAGAATGCTCAGATTTTGAAAAACTTTACTAGTTCAAGTTAGACTATTTTTCGCAACCATTGATCTCCTATATCTACTGCAATATATCTTTAAGTCAAGTCATTCTATATATTGCAGAAAAGCTGAGGTGGTACGCCTAGCCACTCAAAAGCCTACACTCTTTAATATCTGCGCTCGTCATTCAAAAGCCTTGCACTCTTGAACGTCTTCAGACATCCTTAAGCATCCAGCACTCTAATATCCTTAAACATCCGCACTCATAGAATTAACCTAGGCCCTCTACATCTAGCACTCAACATCTAGAACACAATCTTCTCTTTCAGCACCCTAGTGGGACAGTGATACACTCTATCCGTGCTAGGAAGGTAATAATAGATGGACTTGCTGCAAATGCCCAAATAGAGTAAATCGTGAAGAGATAGCTACTGCCAGTAATAGAAGGGACAGCGATTTTTCATTCAACAATAGCATCCAAGGACGATTGAGAAGACCAGAAGCTTCTCAAGACAATTGAAACCCTTTACTGCATAGACCATGTATGCGAAGTCTTTTTGCAACCGCGAAAAGTACACGAATGGTAGAGTGAGTGAGGGAAGTGAGGGATAGTGAGAGACAATACAGTCAGAAATAATAGGGGGAAAGAAGTGCTAGAGACTTCGAATACTAGTGAGATAGTTTCAACCGTAGGAGAAACAGTATAGTTTGCAAGGAATTGTATGGTGAGAGATGGTATAGTTGGTGGAAGGTAGCGGGGTTTCTGTAGTGCGGGAGGCAGTGAGAGGAGAGAAGTAGGTACAGTCTCAGAGAGAGATAGTGATTCCTGTGTACTAGTTAGTGAGAGATAGTATAGTGAGAGATGAGCTAATGAGAGAGTGATAATATAGCTGAATAGAGATTGTGTTAGTGAGAGATAGTATAGTTAGGGATAGGTTCGTCAATGGGACGTAGTATAGTCAGTAAAAGATAATATAGCCAAGAGATAGCATACTGTTTGTGAAAGATTTTATAGCTATTAAGAGATAGTATACTGTTAGTGAGAGAGTGTAGCATTGAGTATTCCTGAGAAAATTAGTGAACGTATTATCTGTGTAGTAGTGTTAATGAGAGACAGTGAGAGATAGAATAGGGAGAAAGAGACACTGAGTGTTAAAGACAGTCAAGTGTTGGTAGATAGGGTCACTGGTAGTTAGAGATGATACAGTTAGCGAGGACTTGTATAGTTAGTGAGAAACAGTGAGACATGATATAGGTGGTGAGAGAGTAATATATTGAAGGTAGTGTTAGTAGAGATAGTATAGTGATAGGTATATAGTATAGTTAGAGAGAGAGTATACTGACAGAGAGAGAGAGTGCTGACAAAGATAGTATAGCTAGTAGAGACAGTATATTTAGTAGAGTTAGTAAACTGACAGAGATAGTATAATTAATAGAGATAGTATAGTTAGTAGAGACAGTATAGTTAGTAGAGATAGTATAGCCCAGCGAGAGTTAGTATTCCTGTAGACATTAGTGTTAGTGATTTCCTGTGTACTAGAGCGAGAGACAGTGCGAGTAGTGAGAAGTGTTTTTAGTGAGAGTGCAGTGCGTGGGAGATAGTGTTGAGTAGGCTAACGAGAGACAGAGAGTGTTGGTGAGAGAATACTTTTGGTGAAAGTTAGTAGTAGGTATAGATAATATACTGTTGGGTTAGTGATATTTAGTATAGTCTCACTAGATGTGTATTCACGTTAGAATTAGTGTTGGTGAATTCCTGCGTACTGTGTATTCTTGTCGGTAGTGCTGGCGAGCTCCTTGTACTTCTGTAGGTGATTGTGGGGATTCGCGCTAGTTAGTATTTAGTGAGTGTTTTTCTGTGGATATTTAGTGAGAGATAGTAAAAAATAGAGATATATTACGCCTGTAAGCAATCATATTAGTGATTTCCTGGGACTTCTGTGTTAGTGTATTGTAATAGACATTACACTTAGTGTATTCCTGTGTAATTCTAGTCAGTGTATAGCTATAGGACATTACCGTTAGTGTTTTCTTGTGTACTTCTGGTTAGTGTTTTTCTGTGTACTTCTGGTTTTGTTTTTCTGTAACGCGTCTGACGCGACAAAAATCACCACTCATCACATCGTATCTCAACACTCAGTCTTCAACACTCATCTTCAATTGTTAGTTCTTTGTTAGCTCTTGTTAGGTCTTCTGAATATGTACATAACACCCGAGAAGTACCTGCAGACGTTCCGAGATATCAAACGAACATCGCTTTCCCACTCCACATGCAAGCTCGTGATCTTCGTCTCCTGCCTCAACATCGACTCGCTCTGTGCAGCCAAGATCTTGAGCTTGCTTCTCCGCAAAGAGCTCATTCAGTACCAGCTCATTCCCGTCGTGGGCTACACCGATCTCAAAAACCACTACCAAAAACTCGATCCCGAAGTCACAAATGTCATACTAATAGGCTGTGGAGCCATGTTGGACTTGGAGAGTTTCTTTGAGCTCGATCCCGACGAGTTTGTAATAAGTGACGTGGGCAAGTCTAACGGGGAGTATAATGCCGAGGACGACTTAAACGAAGACGTTCTTCGTCGAAACAATATTGCTCTACGAAGAAAGATATATATCATGGACGGGCACCGGCCGTGGAACTTGGACAATGTGTTTGGATCTTCGATGATTGTGTGCTTTGACGATGGATTTATAGATGCCAATTTGAGCTCGGAGAAGTCTGCGTATCAGAAACTAATTGAAGAAGATTCTGAGTCTGAAACCGAAGATGATGAAGAAGAGGAGGAAATTGACGAAGAAAAAGAAATAGAAGAAGAAGAAGAAGAAGAAGATATTGATGATTTCTCGATAAACTCACAAGACTCCGAAGAAACAAGCTCTCGCAAAAGAAAACGGCTCGAAATCCACCAAAAGATCCAGAAAAGACAAAGAAGGCGAGAGAAAAGCCAGTGGGAGAATACGCTTCAAATGTACTATAACCAAGGAACAACCATAATGACCACCACTACGGCCACCATATATGCTCTTCTCGCGGCTATTGGTGAAACTGGCATCGATAATTTGTGGCTAGCCATTATCGGCACTTCTTCGCTCGACAACCATTATCCTGAAGTGTACGATAAATTGCAACCATTATACAAAGACGAAGTTCTCCGACTCAATCCTTCTGAATCGGGCGAGTCCAAAACAGCAGACTCCACTTCTTTAAGTATAGAACGAGATTACCACCTCTTTTTGCTCCGCCATTGGACGCTTTACGACTCGTTTTTCTACCTGAGCCACGTCAATTCCAAGCTCAATTTGTGGACGGAAGACGGCAAGAAAAAACTCCACAAACTCTTTGCCAAAATGGGCGTTTCTCTAGCCATTGCCCAGCAGAAATGGCTCTATATGGATATCCGCATCAAGAAACAATTGCCGTCGATATTCTCCAAATATTTGCCGTTATATGGGCTCGAAGGCATCGTACGAGACGGGTTTATACGGACGTTTGGTTTCACCGGCCAGTTATCGGCCATGGAGTGTGTAGAATCGCTCACGGCCTTGCTCGAATTGGACCGCAAATTCACCGGGCAATCTGAAGAATTGGACGATTCCAATGAAGATGAGCGTATTCAGGATAGTATAGATCGTAAGGAAAAGGCGTGGGTCAACAATTTCTGGTCTTCTTGGGATGCTCTTAATTTAAGCACCTCTTCTACTGCCTCTTCCACTTCGGCTGCGGCTTCGGCTGCCACCCAATCTATAATAGGAGGCACTCCCAAGAAAGTACGAGGGCTAGAGTTGATGCTACAGGGATTGGAACACGCCAAGGTGATCCAGCAAATAATCTTCAAGACAGGCATGTCGTTGCTTGAGCGCAAACTAATCAAAAACCTCAAGCTTTATAGGCTTTGCGTGCTTAACGACGGCTCGATTCCCGACCTCAAGATCTTTAATAACCCATTATTACTCTCCAAACTCGGTAGCTGGCTTTTAGAGAATATCACCGAGTTGGACTTTGCCAACAATAATAAATCCTTAAAGCCTTTGGTGGTGGCCAGTTTGGACGTGGCCAGCGATACCTACTTGGTGATAGGATTGGCCCCGAAGTATCCTAGAGATATGGATAATAGCACCCGAGCCAAGTTGTCCCAGGCCGAAAATAGCGCCGAAACCGTGACCACCCGGCTCAATACGTTCAGTGTAGCATTCCAGCAATTGGCCACTACTTCAGGAGCCAAGGTAAGAATCGATAGTTTTGAGAGCTCGGTAATAGAGATACGGAAGGACGATTTGCCTCCTTTCTTAGAGAGATTGACCTTGAGTGGGTTGGTGTAGATAGCGTAATAACCACACGAACAAACACTAACAAACTAAGCCGACTAACAAACTGTAATAGACTATCCAGGCTAACAAACTGTAATACTAAGCCAGGCTAACAAACTACTCTATTGTAATAGACTTAGCCAGACTAATAAACTACTCTCCTGTAATAGACTATAAGCAGACTAACAAACTACCCTGCTACTGTAATAGCCAGACTAATAAACTACTCACTACTGTAATTGACTTAGCCAGACAAACAAAAAAAACTCCACCAAACTATAATAGACTTGGTGGAGTTTTTTTACTACTATACTAAAATGGACAAGCCTGACTACTTTTACCAAATTACTTACCAAACTATCTAATCTAAGTATAATAGTTAATCTTGACTCAAGTATTCTCTATATAACCTTTGAGCAGTTTAATTGAAGTTACTCTAATTCTTGTAATTGAATAACTAATTGACCAGAGAATAAGAAAATGAGCGGCCTACTGAACTAACAATAACAGACTCTATACCTACTTAGCCTAGCCAAATACTCAAGATACCTGGCCCAATACTCCAACCAAATAACTATAACCAAACATGTTAACTATTTAGTGAAAAACACTCAAGTGACTACTAGTTATATAACAAACTAATTATATAGCAGGTTTTTAATTGTTAGTGCTACTCTATAGCTACTATAACCATACCAACCAGATTACCGTAACCTTTATAATCAATTAACCAGAATACTTGAATATTTTAACCGGTTTATTCATAGAATATTCAATTTAATAAGCACAAATAAACTACTATGGCTTAATAACCATTACCATACTTTCTAGCCAGCCTCACCAGTAATCAACTACTCTGTCGCGTTAACTAACTACTTTAGCTAATTACTTTAGTCGTTACCTTGACCCTACTGCGAGTGGCACTCTAGTCAATTACCAATCAACCAACTCGCTTCGCTCGTTGGTTGATAATACCGAAATATCTCAAACGAGCGAGTGATGCGAGTTATTTGATACATACTGAAATTTCACCAGATTGGAGATGAAAACATCCATATTGAAACGCTCGTTAGTTGTACATTCCGTTGGTAATCCACAGAGTCTTCTCGAATCACATAGCCATTAATTCGCAGCCATGATCTTCTCGAATCACATAGCCATTAATTCGCAGCCATGTTAATTTAGGTCTCAATTCTATCATAACCAGTATCATAACCAACTATTAACAGATAATACAAGAAGCAGCTCGTAATATAAATCATTTTAAACTACCAAACTACCAAACTACTGACATACATTTTGGGGCTATACTTTTAAAGTGACGGTAGTTTGGAATGACAGTGTAAAGTCTTAGAAACGACGTAGTGTTAGAGCTTGGGGTAGAGCTTGGACTATAATTTTAAAATGAAGTAGTTAAGAATGACAGTGTAAAGGCTTAGAAACGACGTAGTGTTAGAGCTTGGGGTAGGGAAGTGTCTGCACCGAATCAACTATCTTTTCTTTTATGTCATCCGTTTCTTATTCCCTAATCTCCTATTCTCATCATGTTCCTGACTACCCCACAGTATCGCCACGAACACGTAATCGAATGATTTCGCAGTAATTAAGCTTTGAAAAGTGCGCAAAGTTGCTCCAAACCTACACCATACACTACTACACTATTCTACACAATACTAACTACTCACTACTCTACACTACTACACCTCTTACACAATACTACAATCACACTACTCTACACCATACCTTATGATGCTCTGTGTCACTACTGTGCTCTTTCTTAGTTGTAGACCCTTCTTCCCCAGACGCACAGCCTTGCCGTGCCGCACGCCGCGCACAAAGCAACCTTGAGATATCACACTATCACAAACGATAAGCCCTGATGAACTCCGTCAAATCAGATACCAAACAAACTCACCAAACTTACACATAACTTAATAAACTAAATAATCTTACCAGACCACTCTACACTATGCATTCCAAGGTACCCAAACCATACCTTCCATATCAGTCCTTCCCCACCACTCCACAGACCACTTCTTAGTTGCGGCCCGATTTCCGTGGCGCATTGCGAGCTCTGCTCAGGCCGTGACCCCACATCGCACCAGCGCCACCTGCAGGACCGGCGCTCCCATTTGTGAGGATCTTGAAATCAGTTTCATTAGTCACTATCAAGTCATTACTTCTCATAACTTATTAACTTCTTTCAGTATACTCATCTACTATTATACATCTACACATCACCACATCACTCTATCTATTATTACTGATCTATTATTACTGATCAAAAGTTATTAGCCATGACTATTGACATATCGCACGAGACCCCCAAAAAGTCTCGCCATGAGTTTCACACCGCACGCCACAAGAAACCCAGAAACAGCTACCACCAGTGTTTCCAGAAATACTTCCACCTGTACCAGTACCTCAAGCCCAACCCCACCTACATCGCCGGCGTCAACCCCTCCGTAAACCACTGGCAGCTCCGTGACTTGATCAAGTTCGACTATGCCTCCAATTCGGTGTTCTACACCCGCAATGACGCCGTGAATCGAATGAGCCTAGAAAATTTGGCCCAAAAAAATAACCCCCAAAAAAGTGCGAAATGTGCGAAAAATGACAGCCAAAATGTGGTGGAACCGTACCTCAACTTATCGTATTATCCCCGCTGCTTCAACCAGGCGGAAGGGGCTGTAGTCACGGGCGGGCTCCTCAACAGCACGTCCAACGCATTCTCCAAAAACATCGAGTGCTTGGATCCGCCGGCCGGCAGAAACTCGTCGCTGGTGCCGAAAAAAGGGCTTTTTTCCTTCTACAATCCCGAACTCGACATAAAAAATACTGTGCGTTTCGGCGAAACCATCAACAACGACGTCACTATCTACAAGCGTGCAGGCTCTGCTTGGGATAGTTATGTGTGTAATAACGATAGCAACCTCTACTGTGTGGATATCAGCAGCAGCAAGATCCGCATAGCCAACCAGATCTGCTGCGAGCCCAACACCTCGCTAAATAACGTCGTAAGAAACCCCACGAACCCCAAATTGCTCATGGCCACCGGCGACTCTTCGTCCATTTTTTTGGTCGACCCCACTCTGCAAGCCGCAAAAGTGCGCTCCATCAAAACCGGACACGATTTGGGCTTTGGAACGTCTTTTCACCCCAACGGATACCTCTTTTCTACCGTATTCCAGGACGGAACCTGTCTATTGTACGACTTGCGAAATATCCCCAAAGACGACAAGCCTTTGGTTGAAATCACCTCGACTCGCCCGGGCCACCAATCCGGCGCTTTCAGAGTGTCGAAATTCTCGCCTGAAAACGACATGAACGATCTTTTAATCATATCTGAACATGTGGGCAGAATCCACCTCGTAGACTTGAGAAACCTCAATTATTCCAATGCAAACGACCACCAGGTCATTGTAGTTCCTTTTGCATTGGACCAGTTTGGCGAGTACAAATCCCTGCAAGAAAACGGGTCCAAAGACGTGAACCAGGTGGATATATATAGTGATTCTGGTCTTTCTTTCACCGCTCCTTTGGTCTATGACTATGATTATCTAGTAAACTCCAATCCGCAGCTCTTTAAAGACTATTTCTACACTCCTCCTCCACCAGAAGCTCCGCCTTCAATCGACCCTGATCTTGCTCCTCCAAAGTTTAATTACCCCCAGTGGAACGAGTCCACCAACCAGCCCTCCACAAACCAACCAGCCACGTCTATTTCACCCACATCGCCTCAAAATCCCTCTAGGTCCAATTCTGTTGATTTGGACCAAGATATCGACTCGCATCTTCAATATGTGTACGATAATCTCGACTTTTCCCCCGCTGCATCCAGATCCCAGGGCCGTCACTCGTCCGTCCACCGTAGAAGCCATTCTCACTATTCTAATTACTGCGAGGACTCGTTCCAGCAGTCCATAAACCATATCCATGGCGAAATGGAGTTGGCAGGCGTGGAATTCTGTAGCTCAAAGCATGGCTACGACTCAAACATCTTGGTGGGATGCCAGGACTCGGGAATCTTGATGTTTGAGGTCAACGGTATAGCCAGAAGAAGCTTTGGTAGTTTTGAATACATGTAACGACAATGAATATAAAAAATAAAACGTAGAAACAGAAGTAAGAAACTACACGATTATTCACGGTCGAATAATTTTGCAGCCACTAGTGATCTGTATTTCTTAATGATCTGTAGATTTAGAAACCTTGTAGTCATGTATATTAGTGTTTCCACATTGTAAGTGATCAAGGATCTGGGAGAGTTAGCTTTCAGATTTTTCAACATTGTTAATAATTACCGAAAAATCAGTGAACAAGTACATTAATATAATGATAAATGTCTTGAAATAACTAACTCTATTCAATATGGTTTTTTCGCAGCCAGTCCTGCCAGTGGCTTTGATGCGGCTATTCCACCAGTGACACTCCCGGGATTTTTGCTTAATGAGAAGAGCTTCAATAAAGTATATAGCAACTGTACTTGTCTTGCGAGATACTTCCTGTACAGGTAGTTCTATAATATTTAGTTTCGCTTTAAGTTTTAGTTTTTAACCAAGTTAATTCTGCGCTTTTCTGATTTTTAAGCAAATTATGTTGAAAAGACGTGCCCACTTTTTGACACCCTAAAATACTCATCTGAAAAATTGTAGGTAGAACCAAACTTAGCTCAAAAGAAAGTATAAGAAACTTTATAGCTATTAGTTATTTTTTATCAACGTTACATGACTCTTCCTTGGCTTGTTACTTTCCTCGGAGCGAAATTTTGGGTGCAAAAAATGCGCACACTAACTCAATAGCATGCAGTGGAGGAGATAGTGAGGAAGAGACTAGTGGTGAAGGGGCAGAAGCTAGGATCTGTTTAGAGATGGTGAGGAACTGTGACAGAAGTGATTCTCTATGAACTTGAATCTTATTGAAGTTCGAAGTCAATGCTTTTCTGTGTGCTTCTAGTGCTTTCTGTGAACTAGTTAGTGAATTTCTGTGTAGTGTTTTCTGCGTACTAGTTAGTGAATTTCTGAGTAGTTCTAGTCAATATTTTTCTGTGTACTCTAGTTGGTGAAATTCTGTGTAGTTTCAGTAAGTGCTTTTCTGTGTACTTCTAGTTAGAGAATTTCTGAGTAGTTCTAGTCAGTGTTTTCTTTTGTACTCTAGTTAGTGAATTTCTGTCTACATTATGGACAGTGATTTCCACTGGTTGAAGTCTATGCGTTAATTCAAAAGAAAACATCAACTAAATACACGAATAAATAGGAAAATTGATGAGAAGTTCAGAAACTGAATAATAATCATTATGTACAATTAATTTTTTCAATTTGGTTTGATTTTTTTGGATTTTTTATGAGTTCAAGAACATGAGAAGTAGTTCCAAGAGAACATATGAGAAGTGGGATTTGATGAGAGTAGTGCAATAGTACAAAGTACGAAATATGACATTCTACTGTAAAAGTGCAATGTACCATTGAAATTATATTTCTATAGTATAAGTGCAATTTACTTGATAGAATGATATTCTAGTACAATGTAAGGTAGAATTATATTCTAATAGAAGTCAATGACTTCTAATAATTAGAATGACAAGTACTATGAGAAATTTCTATCATATGAATAAAACGTACTATGAAGAAAATTTCTATCATATGAATATTTTGTACTATGAGAAATTCCATCATATGAATATTATTGTACTATGATAAATTTCTATCATATGAGTTTGTACTATGAATATTTTGTACTATGATCAATTCTATCATATTTTGTACTATGGTATTACCATGATGATCTATAATGCTTAAGCAGTTTTTAAGTTTTTAATTTTTCAGTTTAGTTTTTTTTTTAATTCTTTTCTGCTGGTAATAACCATTGGCTGAAGTTCTCCTTGACTCTCAACCTGATATCTTCAACGGCGGCGGTTTCTGCGTCCTTGCCGTCTTGATAACCAATTTCCAAGTTCTGGCACCCTTTAATCGACTCCAAGATGATCTTATTGACGTTTTGCTCCTTGTCGGACTCAATGGAGTTTTGGATGCCATTAATGATAATCTTGACTCTCTTGAAGTTCAAGATCAAAGACAAGCCCACCCAGCCTTGGGAGTCCATATTCTTTCGCAAGTAGATGTCTCTGATCAAGTTTTCCAACGAAAAGTAGTAGTCGATCTGTTGGGTCAATGCTTGTTGAGGGTCTTGCTTTGGAGAAATGGGAGGAGGAATCTGGGTTTCAGGCGAAATGTAGGGCATTTGAGGCGACGAGCGGTAGCCGTTTCTGTTGTATCTGTGAGGTCTAAACTGACCGTTTTGGGGTCTGAACTGACGGTTGTTGAAGTATTGGTTTTGGGCGAACGGCTGGGGGTGGAACATTCCGTTTCCTGATGGAATTCCTGATGGAGTTCCCGATGGAGCGTTAGCTCCATTAGGATGAAATTGTATACCACCTTGAGCAGAGTTGGAGTATCTTTTGTAATTACTAGAATTATTATTGCTAGAATTATTACTAGTATTACTAGAATTATTACTAGTATTATTACTAGCATTGTTGGGATTATTGTTAGTGTTTGAGTTCGTATTATAACGCTTCTTCTTTTCTATTTCTTTCTTTTCAGATGCAGTTTCGTCGGTCTCCTCGTCGTCATTCTTTATATGTCCGTTCTTTTTCGCAGCCGGCTTGGTCTTTTGCTTTCTTTGTCTCTGCTTGGGCTGGTTTCTGGGACTAGGCAAAATCACCTTGGCACTGATAGGCACCCATTTGTTGGTGATGGGCTTGATGAACTTCTGCTGCTGCTTGTTGGTAGCAACGTTTTCAACCGGTTTATCCGGCGTAGGCCACTTGTACTCGTCCACCAACGCACCAGAAGCACTTGAGGTGGATCCCCAGGCGGATTTGGCAGGAACTGGTGCTGGAGCAAGGGCTTTCTTTACTTCTTTGGTTTCAGTTTCCTTAGAAGTGGAAACAGAGTCAGAAGTAGAATCAGAAGTAGAATCAGAAGTAGAATCAGAATTAGAAGCAGAAGCAGAAGCAGAAGTAGAGTGTTTTTGAACTTCAGTTTCGTGGGCTTTTTCGGCTTCTTTCGATTTCTCGTCTGACCCCAATGGGGCTTTGCCGTTGGCGGCAATATTGGCGTATGACACTGCAGACGACATGCTAACTTGATTGGTAACTAATGAGCGTACGAGGAACGTATGGAAGTGTGAAAATGAAGGTGAAAATTTGTTTTCGTGAACTTTCCGAATTCGATATCAGCACTTTTCTAATTGAAATATGATTGGTCGAGGTCCAACTTGGTGGCAGTAGTTGTCTTTGAATAACAATTGGACTGCTATTAGTTACCTAATGAGTGCTTGTTAAATGAAGTTGGTGAAGGAATTTTTTTTAAATTTTTTGATCGTGCTCACAAAGGCGAAAAATAAGTAGAAAAATAAGTAAAAAAATATTAGACAAAAAAAATACTAGACAAAAGAGTGAATAGATGAGTAGAGAATGAAGAGAATAGAATAGATGAGATTGAAAGGAGACAATTAGAAGTAAAGAGAATGAGAAATGAATAGTATAGAATGAGGAGTTAAGAGGCAATTGAGAATTGGTATACTATTTTGATCTATACAATTGGATGGTATAGAATAATCGAAGACGTGACTAGTCTAGAGATTTTGTCTAGAGATTTTCAGATTTTGTAAATTTTTTTGGATTTTAGTGAGAATGTTGCAGGAAGAGAGTATAGTAGGGCAGCAAATGTATGCGTAAAAGGGTAAAGTGAGTCTAAAGTAATAATAGTATAGAGCGCTACGGATAGACTATAGTATAGACTGTTTGTTAGACTCGTACCATGCAAGCTGGTGTAAATCAGTGTCGTCTGGTGTGAGCAGTGTCGTCTGTGTTCTCAAATATACTCACGCGTAAACCACAGTATACTATGAGACTGGTGTGTCCATGCAGGACTGTTCTTATAGTAGAGAGTGAGATTTGAGGTTTGCGATTTGTGTGAGAATTGAAATTTGTGTGAGGACTGACATTTGTGAGAATTACGTTCTGAGATTTGTGCGATTTATGTTTTTGTGAGAATAAGTTTTGATTATGTTTTTTCCACGTGAGGCTTCCAGGTCTGTTCCACGTGAGTCAGGAGCGAACATACCATGAAACCTTGGAAACCTGGATACCTGAGTTCAATACTTTAACACTAGGCATGACAGTATTGAATAACCCATTGTACCGGCCGCTTTTGGAAGTGATAAAGTCGGCGCGAAACGGAATCGTCTACGGCGGAAAAATCCGGTTTCTGCATGCCCTCGTTATAAGCTTGCTCTACAGGCTGGGGCCGTTGGGCCCCCGGCTAAAACAGGTGCTTGAGGCCACCAAGAACCATGCCGAGGTGTTGGCGGGGTTCGCGGTGATATACAAGGTGTTCTGCAAAATCTTGGTGCACGACGCGCTTCTTGGGCCCAAGAACGACCGCTTGATTAAGTTTATAAGTGGCTGTATCGGCTCGTGGGTGGTGTACTCCCACCACTTCAAGCTCTTCCACCCCGGCATCACCCACCAGATCACGTTGTACTGTTTTTCGCGGGTGTTGGTGGCCTGCGGAAAAATCCTTTTGGACCAGTACCTCCAGTGTGCGCAGCCGCAGCTCCGCAACTATGCGGGGGAGGCGATCGCGTTCAAAGATCTCTCGCCGCACCAGCACAAGAAGTTGAGGGCCAGTTTTTACAACAAGTCCTGGAAGTACTTTGCGGTGTTGACATGGGGGTTGGTCATGGTTATATACGATTATCAGCCACAGTACTTGCAGAGCTCCTTGAGACATAGTATGGCGTATATCTACGATGTAGAGATGGATACCTGGAGCTCCTGGCGAGACTTTTTGGGAATCTAAACAACCCCACAGGAAAACACTAACTATAACCCACAGGAACTCACTAACTGTATACTACACACGTAAACACTACTATATACTACACAGGTAAACACTACTATATACTACACAGGAATCACTACTATATACTACACAAGAAAACACTGACTGTAAACTCACAGTTAAACACTAACTATATACTACACAGAAATCACTACCTGTAAACTCATAGGTAACACTACTATATACTACACAGGAATCATTACTATATACTACACAGGAAATTCTACTATGTACATAAGAATTTCTACTATATACCACTTGAACTAACTATTTTACACAGAAAACCTCACTAACACTCCTATCTCTCATTATTAGTACCAAGAAATTGCGCAGAAACAAGAGTAAAACACACCACAAACGCGCACACCCACAAACGCATAAATTATCGCCCTTAACTTAAAACTGTACTCTCTCAGCACCGACCAACAGTAACTAGACACATCACTGTAAGGTCTAATGTATCGTATGTTAGGTGCATCGGGTCTTGGCTAGTTTAAACTACACAAACCCCACCTGTCCTTGTAATTTTAATAGGCAAAGCATTTTACACTATTAATGGCTGCAAATTCCACAAACTTGAACGGCCCACTGCGAGGGAGTAGTAAGTTGTGATTATATTTTTAAACCATTTGAATCTAAGTAGATGCAATTATTTCATTACCCGCGCCCTACTTAAACGTACTTCAGGTTGGTTTGTACGTAGTCACTCTGTACATTGGAGTAATACCTATATATCTTATTCCCAAGGGAACCTAAGGGTGTATGGTCGTGGTATCTCGCGTCTTTTCCTCATAAGACATCAATACCAGCCAATTCACAGTCAACTCGACCACTCTTCCTTAATTCTTTCCAAAACTTTCTTTTGATCACTTGAAAGACGTACCTTTTCTTCGCACTAAATCCAATATTACTGAAACGGCATACACAGACATAGTCCTCTGAGCCAATTCCGATTCTGAAGCGAAAGCTGATTCCAGCCTCTACAAAATTGGCATTGTTCCCAATGGTTTTAAGGAACCTTGGGATTCTTGCAGCTACATAAAGTTTAGTCTGATTTTCCTTGAGCTAAAAATATTTTGACCGGATTTTTGAAGCATCTCACTTCAATTTATACTACGCAAGAACATAATAAATATGGTTCAGGACTTGCAATAAACACTGGTAGAGAAAGATAGTCTCGAAGTACTGATTTTAGTCTAGTATAATCAATTGATGCTGTTTCTCACTTGAGGTCTCATTTCGTTAAATCCGCGAGCTGCATGGTTTATCCGATCATGTGATTGGGTGCAAAATCACTTCTGTACTTGGAGAAATGAGGGCCCTGTCTTTGAGTAAAACATACTCTTTACTGCGATCTACTATTGGCACTGGCTGATCGGTTCCGCATTCGAGTACGTTTCTTGTAATTTTCAGATAAAACGCTTCAGCCCAATGCCTGTGCCGATCTGATATAAATAGTATGTCTTTGCCTGTCCGATCCGATATGAATTAGTTTCCTTAGCCGTGCAGATAAGTTTCTGCTTTCTACCACCAATTTCTTTTCTGACTTGGCCAATAGTAGGATATAGAAAAGGAGTCTCTTATGCCGTAATTGTAATGCATGTGTCAAAGACTTTCGATACGAGGTTAGCTGAGTTTCTTACGATCAGCCAGCATGGCCGAGTCAAATTCCACTTTCACGAATGAAAGCTTAGTGTCTCATACGACACTTAAGAAGATGCGCCACTACCATGTAGAACAATTACTGAATGTTAATTAAGAACTGCTTCGTCTAAATTTTGTGGCAGGTTCGGTTACCTATATTATTAATAGAACTGAATTTGAAGCCGTTCAATTAATCCACTACTTCTTGATCAGCCTAGAATACTGATACGCGTTACATTAAATTATGACTAAGCCTTGTCACCATAGTAAGCGTATCCGTGCAATTCACGGATTAATACGCACAAGTCCGCCAGTCTCGCCGCTCGCGCAATTAAAATATATGCGCAAACGTAAACCAGAAGTTTGATAAGGGCCAAGCCGTTTCACGAGAGTAATAAGCTAGAGGCTCCAATAATACAGCGGTCGAGTGGCTCTAGGTAAGAGTAATAATAGACGAGGCGGATTTATAATTAGCCGATAAGGTAGACGTAAATTTACGAGTGAGAATTTCAAGCTTATCACTTAGATCCGTACATAGAATGGAAAGAGCTATTCGGGCCAGAGTGGCTTCACGAATAAAAGTAATATAGAAGTTGTTGCACAAAGAGTGATTTTAGCTCCGTGCAACGACTGCAAATTGCACTTTCTCGAGGGTATATATAGAGTACAATGTTTTGCCAAAAATTACTAGACTCTCAATAAGACCACTCAAGTCTATTGATGTATCCTAAGCTCATTTTAATTTTGGCCATTGCTTTGAGTATTACCAGTCGGGTAGTAGGAGTTGGAGTAGGTGAAGATTGTGAGACACATGCTGATTGCGACGACGATTTGGCTTGTATGAAAATTGCTGAACCAGGGAAAAGACTGATTCAAAAGAGACAGTGTGTTCAGGGATAAATACAACATAGCAAACATGGAAGATCCAATTGGCGAACCTTGGTTTGCTGCCTTGACATTACGTTCTATTGACGATGTCAATGTATATCCTGAAGTTTTTGTCTACAATATGAAGTTGTATGTGAGTGGAGAAAAAGAGGGAGAGGTTTATATCAAGTTTCTGAAAATTAATGATTCGCTTCAATCATATGATGAGTTAACATACTTGGATACTGATTCGTCCATCTTTCGAATTTCTGAAGATAGGTTTATCACCGTCGTTTACTCGAAGGTTGAAGGTTCGGTGGCTGTTTTAGGAGAATTAGGCAAACGATACATTGATAAAGGTGATTTGAAGAATCGTGACTATAAGATAAGAAAACCCGAAGACTGGAACATCGTGCCCTTGCGTGAAGTTTACGATCATGATAACATTGATCGTGAACATTTTTTTGGCCAAATGGTAAAACGATTCAGCACCCAGCCACGGCTCCAACGTTTTCTTGAATACAATAGAGTAGGCTTACCAAGTTTACAGTACGTGGACCCTGACCCATCAGAGGCAGTTACAGAGTTGCCAACACCAGATGATAGCGACGAAGAGTCAGAAACAGAAAAAGAGCACTTAGAAAAGACAAAAGTGCCAGAAGATCCCTTACCAGCTAACCACAAGTACACTACTATAAATGCAGAGGAAGACCCTGTTGGTGCCTCTTGGATGGGTGCCTTGACATTGCGCACCATTGATGAGGTCAATGTTTCTCCCAACGTTTGTGTCTTCAATAGAAAACTGTATACGATTGGAGAACATGGAAACGTGTACCTGGCATTCCTGAGAATCGATGGAAGAATTCGATCATTCGACGAGCTAACACTCTTGAATACAAGAGCATGTACCTTTAGAATCTCGGATGATCGGTATATCGTTACCATCAAATCAAAGATCAAAGGTTCGTTAGCTGTTCTAGGTGAGTTGGGCAAGAAATATATCGAGAAAGCTAATTTACAACAATATGATGTTGGGATAAGGAAGGAAGAGGACTGGAATATCGTACCAATAGGTGATATATATGATCACAATAATGTCGATCTATATATATTCACAACGTGGGCAAAGAATAGACTTGTTAGGAATTTCTGGAATTACCTAGAACACATCAGGACAGGCACAACAAAAGCTCAATTGCCCCCACGTGAACCAACCACTGATAGTAATCAAGCACCACCACCCACTGAAAAGAAAGAAGAGTCGGAAACGACCAATGAGGTCACTCCTGTAAAAGAAGAAGTCTCGACAGCTGACCAACTGGTCCAAACTACCTAGCTTTTTCCCGTTTTATACCAACGAACATACTTTGAGCAGACTTTCTGCAGACTTTATTTAGGAAGTACCCTTTAGATTTAATATGAAAATATATGATGTGATTTTTGACATGTGCATTTGGATGCAAAAACTGCCCAGCTTTTTTTCGGCCGAATAATATGTCAAGGCGGTTATGAACTTTTCTGATCAGCACTTCATTGGTAAGTGAAGTGTTCAACTTCAGCAAAGATGCTGTACAGTGTGATGGAGCCAAATCCTGCAGCGCTCTCGTTACCGAGTCCTGCTCAGTAACCAGGGTATAGCAATTAAAAGAAAAATCTAGCCCCATTACTAAAGTGTAGCCACCATTTTTTGCCTTTGCATAAACTGTCGACTGCAAATTAGTCCCTGAAACGACTGCAAATCGGATTAAAAAATAAGACCTTTAGTGGTTTCCGCTTAGGGTTTTGTAAACTGTAAGATACACTTGAGACCTGGCTTATTGCACTGGCTTTTTCAAAGATTCTGAATGGAGATAATGAGATGAATATGATCTGTTTGGATGATACCATCATTTATAATCGCCCACAGGTCGAGGGCCTCTTTGGGAATATTACCACCCCATACTAGATAATTTTATAGTGTCAGAGGCTTTGCAAAATTTTATTCCAGATCTACACGTTGGCTTCGTGTTTTAAAATAACCGACAAGCTGTAGCAAAAAACCTTTATTGGCGTTAGCACTTCGCTTCTCTTACCGAGAAACACTCTTGCTTGTACCGAATAAGCTTATATACATAGCCTCAAAAAATGACTTGTCAACGAATTTCGCGGAATAATTTTAGACTTGCTTAGTGGCTTTTATTACCCCATACTCAAGCAGTTATTCTTGCCCTTGTGGAGAAGTTTAGAGCCCCTTGGATGACTTGAGAAAATACTGCATGCACCGGAAAAGCTAGGACATGAATTCGCTTTGAAATTCGGTGCTCATTTAAGTGTACTCCAGTCGTTCACTTCTAGAGATGATTTCTTGACATAATCTCTTGAAAGTGGGAAGCTTGAATTCAACTTACACTCTTGGTTTATGTTGAGTAGTGTCCTTGTAATTCATACATTCATTGAATGAATATGCTCCACCTTAGAAAACATGCTATAATTGTATAATCCTATTTGTGCATCTAACTAATATTGCGCTATACATATTGCGAGATAGATATTGCGAATTTCTATTTACAAGAACAAATCGAGATTAGTATTGGTTTCTTGGTGAAAGGGGGATGTGGTGAAGCCTTGTTGATGGGTGGTGTATAGAAAAATCTTTGAAGTATTTATATGAGCAGCGATCCTCTTAGTAACTTTTTAAGCTTTCTATCAACAAAATGGTATTGCAATTGATTTCAACAATTTATGTACTTCTCGCGTATACTATTCTTGTTGGTGGAATTGCAATTCGTGTTGAAGACAGCTCGTCGGGAAAAGGAGCCGGGTTTTACAAGTTGAATTTCGTCGTAAACAGAAATACTTCTGTATCTCTTGCCAAGAGAGGATATCCATCGGCACCATTCATGATGGTCTGATATATTTAGTTACCCTTAATTTTGGATCCAATTCCCAACCCATTGCGGTTCAAATTGATACTGGAAGTTTGGATGCCTGGGTCTTCAGCTATGACTGACTATGATAGTAACCCGTCAACAAGTAAAAAAAGTCTTCATGAAATATTTACTATAGACTACGTTGAAGGACCTTACGCCCGCGGCACGTATGTTACTGACACTGTATCAATTCCTGAAGGACCTACGCTTGAAAACTTCCAATTTGCCGATGTTAATGGGAGTGGAGTTTTGACCAACGGTGTTCTTGGTATTTCTCATACGAGACAAGAATCACTTAAAGGTCATGGACCTCATTATCCTAACTTTCCAGCCGCCTTGAAGAATGCTGGATACATCAAGAAAAGTGCTTTTTCAATTTACTTGAATGATGAAGATGCAACTGATGGATCGATCATCTTTGGCGGTATTGACACTGAAAAGTACCAGGGAGATTTAGTGAGCCATCCTTTCGCTATACCAAATTACGAGATGGCTATAATTCTTGATACTATAACGACGTCTGATGGTCACAAGCACTTTGCAAATTTCAGTATAAATTTGGATACTGGTACCGACATCATATATTTGCCAGCTGCTCTTGTTCAAAATATTGCTGATGCTGCTGGGCTTGTCTACAATGAGACTTCCCAACTTGTTGAAGTTGACAGCAACGAGAAAATTAGCGGGAGCATTGGATTCAATTTTAGAAACCAAACAATCGAAATTCCTTTGCAGAAACTAGTCCAGAAAAATGGACCTAGCGACAATTGTATATTCGGTGTTGCAGGTAATGTAAATCAAGACGGCATAAACTACTTGGGTGATAGTTTCTTGAGGTTTGTCTATGCTGTATACAATCTTGACGATAATACTCTTCTGCTTGCACCGGCATCTTACTCTTCAGGTTCCAACATAGTTGCAATTAATTAGATTACTGTGAATCTCATATAATTTTAAATAGTATATGTCACTTCTTGACCTATTAGCAATTTTGCAGCCACAAGCTTCATAAATTGACTTCGGGCGACTGAAAAAGTAGTAGATGAACCTAAAAAGATATCATATTAATTTTTGTTATTGTTCAAGCTCTAATACAAAATATCAACAGAGCGTATTGAACTCATTCATAACATATTTGCACTCTAACCATCTAGCACTTTTCAAAAGAAAGAAATCCTAGCACTCTTTAACATCTTGAAAATGCCGGACTTCTCAAAAGAAACACCTTTGCATTACTACTGGCAAATTTTGAAGCTGTTTGAAATATCATATATTCACATCAAGTGATCGGGGATAGTAGGAGAGGGATCATAATTTATGTTGACTCATTAACAGAGCCCAAATAGTATGTCGAAGAAAATTACTCATCCATACTTGAAGAAACAACTGCACCCTTGACCATCATAAACATATCGCACTCACGGACTTCATGCCTCTTGAACATCCTTCACTGTATCCTCTAGCGCTCGGAAGGTCTGGCACTCTCGAGAATGCTGAAATCATTTCATATATTACATGTAGCAAAAACCAAGATTTTTCACAGCCATTGATCCCCAATTAATGCAGGATTGATTTTAAATTATTTCCAGCTATTCAGCTCAGTAAAAATTCAATAGTGACTTGGTGATCTTACAAAAATCTAGCTCTCAACTTCAAGCACTCAACATCTAACATATATTTATAGGAGGGTGTAGTCATGGGAAAAGTGGCTGCGAAAAGATCTAGACTACTAAGAGTAAGTAGTTAGTGAAGACCAAAGTGTTCCAATATTAAGCACTATTCAACACCGAACCAAGAATCCTTAGAAGGGCCCAGCATTCCATTGAATAAGGAAACATAAACCTATAAATTACAAGCAATCTACAGTTCACTTAACTAAATACCGATTCGGATAACAGCACTCTACAGCTCACTAACCTAAATTCTCATAAGAATAATAGCACAAAACAGCTCATTAACTAAATTCTCATTAGAACAGTAGCACTCTAACATCCAGCAATCTTCAAGAAAGCCTTGCACCCTGGAAAATAAGCATTCAAATCATCCAGCACTCAACATCCTAGAATCCCGGCACTGTAACATTGCTAACACCCAACACTCTCAAAAGTGCCCACAGATAAGGAAAATTCACTACATACAAGTTTGAAAAATCCTTGATTTTTTCGCAGCCACTGACCTCGTGATGTACTACAGCTATATCAATCGTGACCTACGATATAGTACAGTGAAAAAAAAATGTAACGTCAGGAATCAACATCAAGGCACTCTTGTAATTCCAGAATTCTTAAGAAAAACAACCTAGCACTCAACAACATCCTGCACTCGTGAACATCCTGAACATCCCGCACTCAAAACATCCTTGGCACTCATAGAGGCGAAATACCCTAGCACTCTGCACTCATATAAAAACATCCTGAGGATCTGCACTGTCCACACCAAGCACTTATAAAAGAAAAACATCCTAGCACTCTGCACTCTGCACTCTGCACTCTTCAAACATCCCGCACTAAGGAAACATCCTGCATTCATTAAAGAAATAGCCCTGCACTTTTAACATCTTGAACACCCTGTACACTTAACATCCAGCACTCTCAACATCCTAGTACTCTTAACATCCTGCAATCTTTAAGGAAAACCAGGCTCTCTTCACATTCTACACTCGCGACTACTCAGAATTAGAGTAAATCTCAGATTACAAGTTGAAATCCTTGATTTTTTCGCAGCCATCGTTCTGATATTTTGCAGCAGCAATTTCAAATTAAGTAATACAATAAAGTACTAAAAAGGTAACATCCTAGCACTCAAATGGACACATCTAAGCATTATAACGGTCCAAGACTCAAAATCTAGCATTCATAACATTCAACACACTTAAAAAAGCCTAGCACTCAAGAACATCGTAAACATCCTGCACTCTAACCATCAAGAACATACAGAAGAAAAACATCCTGCACTCATAGAAGGAAACACCTTAGCACTCTGCACTCTAAACATCCTGCACTCTTTAAAGAAACAACCTAGCACTCTGCACTCTAAACATCCTGCACTCTAAGCATCCCGCACTCTCAACATCCTAGCACTCTTATCATCCTCCACTCTACATCTCGCACTCTCATCTCGCACTAGCACCCATCAGAAGAACAGGCACTATTAAACATCTCAAACATCTTAAACATTTTTAACATTTCAAACATCGTAAACATCCGACTCTCTACACCCGCACTCTCTACGTCGCTTAATCGTGGCTGATCCGCCTTATTGTGATAAGCACTACATCCATTGACGCGTCACATCCACGTCACTCTCTCGCTAAATCTGACCGATTCTGCGGCAATTTTAGCGAGCTGCGCACTAAGTTATCACAAAGTTTGCCGCACTGATCGAGAGTTTGCCGCACATAATTAGGCACGTAGGTGGCAATAAGACCAACAGAAGAGGATTAGATAGAACGAGTAGAAGTAGTAGAGTAGAAGCAAGAGTAGAGTAGAAGTAGAAGTGGAGTAGTAGAGTGGAAGTAGAAGTATTAGTAGTACGTTTACTACTATTACTAGCACTACTGGTATAATAGTGTACTATTAATGTGTTGCTATTTTTTCGCAATATCGAATCGAATTATAACAGCGTGTTCATTAATTTTCTTAATGCGTGTAATTTGTTGCGTGTTAATTTAATTTGTTTGCAGTAGTGCGTGTTAACTGTTTTTTTGAATATTACGTGTTCTGATTAATAATTAGTATAAAAGATAAAGAACACCCTTTTTTAAACACCAATAATGAAGTTCTGGAATTTCTCGTTACAAGCCTTGGCTACCCTCTTGTCAGTCGTCAGCTTATCGCAAGCAGGCGGCCCTGCCGACGGAGAAGCCGTGGCCGATCCCAACTCGGCCGTGGTCAAGTTGACCGCCGCCACTTTCAAGACGTTTTTGCAGGAAAACCCGTTGGTTTTGACCGAGTTCTTTGCTCCTTGGTGTGGCTACTGTAAGATGTTGGGACCTGAGTTTTCGAAGGCCTCCGACTCGTTGAACGAGTCCCACCCCAACATCAAGTTGGCCCAGATCGACTGTACTGAAGAAGAGGAGTTGTGTATGGAGCACGGCGTCAGGGGATATCCTACTTTGAAGATCGCCAGGGGCCCAGACACCTACGAAGACTACGACGGACCAAGAGAAGCTGCCGGAATCGTCGACTACATGATCAAACAGTCGTTGCCGGCCGTGCAAGTGGTCGAGAGTTTGGGTGATTTCGAGGCCGCTGTTGAAAACCAGCAGAAGGCTTATGTGATCAACGTCACCCCGGCTGGTGACAGCGAAGGCGACGTGTTTGAAACCATTGCCAATTCGTTCAGAAAAGACCACACGTTCCTTTCTGTGGACTCGTCGCTTGCCAAGGAGTTGAGCAAAAAGTACGACGTCAAAATCGACCCCAAGAAGTCGTCGTACATCGTTGTTAATCCCGCCACCAACGACGCGGTGATCTTTTCTGATGTGGTTTCTGTCGAAAACCTCACCACTTTCGTCAAAAACGAAGTCATTCCTTACTTTGGCGAAATCAACGGCGAAACTTACATGACCTACATGGCCTCCGACTTGCCTCTCGCCTACTACTTCTACAACACCGCCGAACAAAAAGAAGAAGTCACGGCTTTGTTCAACAAGTTGGGCAAAAAACACAGAGGCAAGATCAACTTTGTCGGTTTGGACGCTACTTTGTTTGGAAAACACGCCGAGGCCATCAACATGAACCCGGAAATCGTGCCCTTGTTTGCTATCCAAAAAATCGACGCAAACAAGAAATACGGTATCGACCAGTCAAAGTACCCCGACGGCCCTACTCATGAAGCCATCGAGCAGTTTGTGGAAGACTTCTTTGCTGACAAAGTCGAGCCTATCATCAAGTCGGAGCCTTTGCCTACCGAAGAAGAAATCGCCAGCAACCCCGTGGTCAAGTTGGTGGGCCACAACTACCGTGAAGTCGTGGACGATCTCTCCAAAGACGTGTTTGTAAAGTACTACGCTCCATGGTGCGGTCACTGTAAGAAATTGGCCCCTACCTGGGACGAATTGGCCGAGATTTTCGACGCCAAAAACCCAGATTCCAAGGTGGTCATCGCCAACATCGACCACTCCAACAACGACGTCGACACTCCTATTGATATCGAAGGCTACCCTACTTTGTTGTTGTACCCAGCCAACGGAGAAATCGACGAAAAAACCGGGATCAGAAAGCCTATTGTGTTTGCTGACAAGAGAGAATTGGACGACTTGATTGCTTTTGTGAAGGAAAACGGTGCTCACGGCGTAGACGGCCATGAATTGAGGGCTAAGGCTGAGGAGATTACCGAAGAAGATGAAGAAAAGCCTATTTTGGAAAAGGTGGTTGAGGCTGTTGCCGGTGATGTAGATCATGATGAATTATAACCACACAGGAAATCACTAACTATAATTACATAGAAAATCACCAACTAAAACTACACTGAAAAACACTAACTTTAAGTACACTAAAAAGCACTAACTGTAGAAGTAGACAGAAGAACTCCAACTATAAAATACCGTAGAAGTACAGTAGAAATAACTAACTAAAATGCACAGAATTCTAGCTATAACTGCAATAAAAGTACACTGAAAAACACTAACTGTAGAAGAACTCAGTAACACTAACTGTAAAATAACCTAGAAAGCTTAACCATAAGTAGACTGAAGCACTAACTATTAGTAGACTGTGTAACTCTAATTTTTAGTACAGTAGAATAACTAACTACAAGTTAACTGAAATTTACTAACTGTAGAAGTAGTGTCGAGTAACTAACTATGTACACTGAAAAACACTGTGGAAGTACATAGCAAATCTGGCTATAATTACACAGAACACTATCTACGAAATAGCGAACACTAACTATAGTACATTAGAATCACCAACTTAATGTCAGTATAACAAAATATAAATAGCCAGAAATTCTAAGTGTAGAGGTAGACAGAAATCAATAACTATAAGTAAAATAGAAAAGCTAATTAGGAGTTGAAAGAAAACTCAACTTAAGAAAAATAACTATAAAGAATACTGAAATAAGTCTAATAGAAAGCTAATTACAAGTAGAGAAAACTTTAACTATTAGAAAAACTAACACAATATTTCGGAAAACACTTCTACAATTGCACAATAGAATCAATTGGAAAGCTAAACTAGATTATAGTAACACACTTGATACCACAAACACTCACTAAAACTCTGGACACTTTACCTACTTTAATTCTGTCACTAAGCTACTAGGGTACTTTGTCTAGACTAGCTACTCTCACTAATAGTTAGTATGGTGCGCAATGTATAAAGTTAGCTAAATACTTGATTGTGGTACCGTCCGTATGATGGTTTAATATCAATATGAATATATTTACTCGTGAAATCAAACAAGTCGTAGTGAAGTATAACAAACTCTGAACTGTATGCAAAAAACGTTGTACCCTAGACTAATGAAAGATGGAATTTACATGATTGCGAAGAAATCGATAATTGAGGTTGTGAGGTGAATAGGTTTTAGTAAATTTATATAGTAGTCTAAAAATATTGATTACAATGTATTGAAATTATTGAATAATAATGAATAACCATCAAATAAATAATAATTACCCAAACTTTGGCTTTTATCGTAAATAGATGTACTCGAGTTTCATAATCTGACTTCTTGGACGTACTCTTTGAGCACCTCGATATCCACGTTGATGTTATCAAGGACGTTTGTCAACGTCTCTATTTCGCAATTGACTTCTACAATATCGATACTTTCCATCTTGTCTTCATAGATTTACTCAATGATGGTTTCGTTATACTTCTTTTGCTCCTCTCTTCTACCCAACTAGTACACTTAGTAGTATCTCTAATGACCTCACTCTCCAACTTATTTTGTTAAGTTCTAACATTTGGAAGATTTACTGATAATTATTCTTTTCAACTTGATTGAATTTCAATTTTGACTTGAACTTGTTGATCTGCTTGGAGATCTTCAATTGCTTGCGGATCTGCTCTAATTCATGATCATTTTGTTACTCCTCAAGTGCTTTCTTGTCGCACACCCAGCTTTCAGTTCGTCTCTGAAAAAGAGATACGAGATCTTGTACAGAAGTTTTCAATCCTTGAATAGTCTGTTCGATAGTGAATAATTATTAACCATTCATCAGATTAGCAGATTAAATGGTTATTTGAACTTATAAAGGTAAATTAGCTGAGTAAGAATTAGTATAATGTAGAGCTGAATTAAGTGTCAAGTTTGTTTAATTATGATTTCGCAGGTCGAAGTGACGATGTAAAGTATTGGTTAAATCTGCTTAGGTGGCTGCGAAATTACTGGTGCGTACAAAAAGAAATGCAATATCTTATTCAATTGGGTGGTGATAGGTTTAAATAGGAAAGTAACACAATGTGCTATACTACCCTCACTGTTCCTCACCTTCCACCTATTCTTGATTTTGGGCGTGAATGCTTTAGTATTCGGGTCTCCCTCGCTTCAGAAATGACTTTCAGATACGGATTGAGACAAGTAATAAGGTTGCTATCTGTTTAAATTGCTTAGTTACTTCAAATATAAAATGCTACTCTAGTGGTTCTTGACGAGTAATACTATGAATTTGTAGGATTCTAGGATTTATTTGGCTTTTAGTGTTGAGACATCGAAGTTGCAATAAATTTGCAGCCAAATATTAGTACAAAATCAAAAACGACGTTCAACACTAGTAATTATAATTAGTGGTAGTCACTCTCTGAACGGGTATACTCAAAAGACTCTAATAATATCTTTCAGTCTTTCATACTCTGAAATGAAATTATCGAAATACTTCGTTTTTTGCTTATTCGATCATATTTTTCCAATCCATAACTTCTATTATAAATTCCTATTTCGAACGAAGTTTGTCTTCATACCATTCTCTAGCAGATGATTACATTTCAAGTTTGTCTTCATGCAATTCTTCAGTAGATGAATACATTTCAAGTTTGTCTCATACTATTCTTTAGTAGATGGTTACATTTCAAGTTTGTCTTCATACTATTCTTTAGTAGATGATTACATTTCACTCTCCCTGTTTAGTTATATATTGATTTCTAAGTTAATCCTTGCAATATTACTTCAGTAGCTCCATATCTTTAAAACATTATCGTTTGCCGACGAACACCACATCTTTCCATAGTCATTTTGACTCGAGGCCTTGCCAAACTGGTTCCAATCAAGAGCCCCAACTACACCGCTATGAGACTCGATCCTGCCCATCAACTGCCCCGTGTGGAGTTTCCAGAAATAAATACAGCCGTGATCAGAACCGCTCACCACCAATTCTTCTTCGCCTTTATCTTCTACAAAGTACCCAAAACTGGAGCCAACCACCTGGATATTCTGATGATGGCCAAAGAGTTTACGATACAAAATGGGAGCACACTCGAGTTTGGTGCCGTCAAAGTCTTCCAACATCGAAATGTCCCATACTTGGATCTCTTCGGGCTCGCAATTGACCATCAAGTACTTGCCCAGCGCCAGTACGGAGCACGATACGATATCGGCTTTCAAGGTAATGGAAGCTATACGTTTGGTAGAGGCCGTTTCGTCGAATGCCTGGGGGATTTGGAAGAACTGGAGCCGATAATCGTTTCCTACAGTGATCAACACCTTTCCGTTGGGGGTTATCGACAAGTCTCTGATTCGCTGGAAGCTGTTGACCAATTTGGACTCCAAGTCTTTTTTACTATTGGTGGTCTCGTTAAAGCTCAACTCTTCTTGTTTCATGGTGACGTCGGAAATGACCTCGTCGTCGATATTGCCATAAAAGTCAAAGAGCTCTTCGCCGTCAATATCAAATGCTTTAAGGACTTTATCTAGAGATCCAATCACAAACCGCGGCTTGTAATTAGAGGAGTTGGAGGTTCTTACATCCGGCAAGAATTCACACGTATATGCTTTTACGTCGGGACCCAATACAAAGTAGCTGGTTAGTTGGAAACCACTCATGAACCCTTCGCCAGAAGACTTTTTTATCATGTTGTGGAGCTCGCCGACGTACCATACTTTGATCTGGTTATCCATATAACAAGCCACCAAGTACTGTTCGCGAGGCTCCCACGAACAGTTGATTACGGGCTTAAACGAGTTGGGACGCTTGAATTCGGGGTGAATGATGGGGAATTCCGACAGCCACGGATCCAACACCTTTAGCACTTTATACTCGTTGACTACATCGTAAATAGTAAGCTTACCCTCGTAGTCTCCGGCCACCAAAAACCGGCCCAGCGGTGAATACTTGGTGACCCAGATCTCGGCTTTACAGACTATGGTGTGCAACAACTTGTTCTGGAAAAACTTCTGCTTATAGTAGAGGGAAAGTTCTTTGGGGGACTTTCCAAGAACGTCTTCGGACTCGTCGAATTTGGTTCGCGGTGGTAGGTAGTAGACGTTTTGCGATTGTTGGTACTGTATCGACTGGTGAATTATGGTTTGAAGAGCATTAGGGGGTATATCAAACGGTTTTGCAGTGGATCTACTAAATATGCCAGCCAACAACTTTTCCACCAACAACCTTCTTATAGAGATGAGGAGAGAGTCAGTTTGTTCGAGTGAATAGCCAAAGAAGTAGGTTTCGGGAGAGGACAGTATTTTGGAGGGGGCGTTTTTCGAAACCGCAATATCAAGCAATGCTATAGATTCAGAGGATCTGTTCAAGAGAGACAACACTTTGGAGTCGAAGTAGTTGGAGAGAGAAGCCCCTTTGGAGAAGTTGAACTCGGAGTCTTCCAAGTGGCGTGCCTGCAACTGGTCGAGCAATGGAAGAAGCTGGTTACGTAAGTAGTCAAGGAGCAATTCGGGGTTATTGCCAAAGTTCTGCGAGACCAACTGTTCGAAGAAGTAAGTTCTTCTGACTAGGTAGAGGATGGTGAGGATGGCCGCGGACGGGTCTGTGCTTTCGTGCAACTGAAGGGTATCGACTGGGGATTGAGCTAGAAACGACTCGACTGCGGAGTAGTTTGCATTGGTGAGTTCGGCGCTGAGCCAGTCGAGGGCCGGAGGGGTTTTGGAGCTGATGGCCTTGGCCAAGTCGTTGCTGATTGCGGGGTAGCCGAGCTCGACGAGAGACTGCTGGATGAGTTGGAGTGTGTAGGACATAAAATATCAATAGTCAAATATCTAATAGTCTCACGTATCAAATGTTCGCAGTATTCTCAAGTATCAAATGTTCGCAGTTTCAGTATAAATGTTTTTTGAATAGACTCTTCTCAAGTAGACTTGAATGGTCTGGATGGAGGAAATGGGAGATGAAGAAGAGAGGTGAACAGGAGTAAATGGTGATTGATTGATTGATGATAGATGAATCTATTGATAGCAATCTAAGAAATGGTTGATTGATGATGTGTAAGAAGTAAGGAGTATAAGGGGTAAGGTTAGAGTAGAGTTGTTTGATAGTGAGAGTGAGTAGAGTGCGCACCTGATCAACATCAACAGATGAGCCAAATAGACAAAGGTGACAGTGAAGGGTGCGACAAAAGGTGCGAACAAAGGTGTGCGAAGTAGAACAAACGGTTGGTGAGAAGGAGCAAAAAGTGCGGGTTACAAATAGTCAAATAGAACAAATAGGGTAGAGAAGAACCAGTGCGATGGTTATTAGTACGAAGACAGTAGCGCGCGAACTGCGAAGGTCAGCGGAGCGATAGTAACGAAAATTACTACAGTGGAGCTTCGTAACGCAAGGTACTACAGTGGAGCTTCGTAACGCAAGGTACTACAGTGGAGCTTCGTACACGCGAAGGTTAGTACCAATGAGGTTTGTCAGTATTAACGAGGCTTGTTGGTACCGCGAGGTGTATGTACTAGTTGGTTTGTACCAGTGGGTTGTACCAGTGGATTTGTACGTACCAATGGGTTAGTACCACAGTGCATGTTAGTGTAGCCCTAGTGTAGCCCTAGTGTTCGTGTTTGATAGCGTAATCCCAGTGTTTGTGTTTGATAGTGTTGTGTTAGTAGTCAGGGTGTGGTTTGTTCCACGGACAGATATTCAGATACGGCTGGCACGGACAGACCCACCAGTGAAAAGTCTGAGAAGTTCGAGAGCAGAAAGTCTAAAAATGGCAATTAGTAGAGGAAAAAAAAATAGACATGTAACCTCTGATAGCCGTCATGCCTCTGATTATTCTCTGGCTATTCTCTGGTTATATCTGGTTATCTCTGGTTATCTCTGATTTATCTGGTTTCTCTTGTTATCTCTGGTTTCTCTGTCTAGACGTCATCGACATCAATTGATACTTTTAGTCATGTATGGAAGGGGCGTTAGGGGCTGGCTTTGTCCTCTTTGGTTTGTGCTTTATTGTACTTTTTTCCACTTTTTTCCACCTTGATTTACTGCTCATGCCGCGCGATCGGAACCTCCCTAACGGTGGCAAACGGCGATCGGCGGAGTCGAGCACCATCAGATAACAAATAAACACTAGTGAGCAAATTAGTCAAGGAGAGGACGAATTGAGTGAGTGCGGCTATGAAAGGCTATGAAAATTAAGGATAGACCCCGTGGGAGCAGTGGCAATATCAGTGTAGACAATAGAGTCAGCCGTGCGAAGTGCAGAGAAGTGAAGAGTAAAGAGAGATGTACTACACAGACAAACACTAACATGTACTTCGATAATACTTTAATGGTTACCGTTAAAGTACCATTAAAGTACCGCTAAAGTGCATGTTAGTGTTTGTCAGTGTTTCTGTGTTTAGTGTCAGTGTTTTTCCGTGTTCTTTCCAATCCTGATTACTAAATCTTTTCCGCGTTCTCCTCGCAGTAACTTTTTACTTTTTTTATCAAAAATTAGTCACTTCTTTTAGATCTAAAGATACTTCTTTACATTTTTAGTTCTTCTTCTTTTCTTCTTCTTCTTTCTCTCTTTATGACGGGGCAGAAGAGAAAGAGAGCCACACGAGTGTGTGAGTTCTGCAAGAAACGGAAGATCAAGTGTGATCGCAGCAGCCCGTGTTCTGGCTGCGTCAAGTACGGCAACAGAACGTGCAGGTACTTGGACAACGAGCAAACGGAAGAAGATAATGGTACTAAACTCCCCGAAGGAGAACTAGCAGCACTCAAAGAAAAACTCCGCAGTTTGGAAAGCGTCGTCAAAGTTAGTCACGAAGAAAACGGCAAGAAAACAAAAAAACCCAATATTTTTGGCAGCTACCAAAACAACTTTCTTTCAAGCGATTTGCTAGGCGGCAGGTACAGCCAGATATGGGACACGCAAGCCAGTCTTAGCAGAAAACCCGATCCTCCAGTTGCTCCTGAGCACGACACCATCAACTTCTTTGAAGGGTACACGTCGCTCTTCAACAGGGAGCCCGCCAGAAGACGAAATTTCGGGCCGCTTTCGTGGTTTAGCTTGGTGCGAATCGACTGTGGATGCAATTCCTTGTGGGACCACGTGCACTCGCAAACTTGGTGCTGTGGCGAGAAGATCCACCGCTTGTACGGGACCACCAACGAGGCGCCGCAGACCGAAAAGGACTTCAGCAATCGGGTCACCAATGAAGAGGGCTTGGACGATATACGGCCGTATGACGAGGCACCGAATTGCGGGTCGAACGGGATCCATTCGGTGACGCCCGTGGCCAAATCAGAGGCGTCTCCTGCGTCCGTCAACGGCTTGAGAAATGATAGCAGCAGCACCAATATTCCCAGTCTTCCGCCATTCATTCACTTGCGTAACGAAGCGTGCCAGTTATGTGAAGAAATCAAGGCGATTTTGCCCAAAAGAAAGGTCATATGGCTCCTTTATCGACGGTACTTTACGCACTTCTACACGTTCTGTCCTGTAGTGGACGAGCTCGTGCTCAAAGACCAGTTGCAGCAGATCTTGGGCCCGGAATCTATGGAAGACGAGCCTATCGACAGCTTCAAAGTCATCAAAAAACTCGACTTTGCCTACCTCGGAACCCTTCTTCTTATGCTCCGTTTGGCCTACTTGACTCTCCAACACAACATCACTTCCCACTCCGATTTGACCCATACCGATGCAGACACCCAGTACCTCCTAGATAACCCCATAAGCGTGAAAATCGCAGACACCTCGCAGGCCTGTCTCAACCAATTCAATCTCATGCGAAGCAGCAACTTGGCCATCATGCAGTTGTCTTTGCTCACCAGATTCTACCACATGTACGCTCCCGAAGACGGAGACGGTGCTGACGGCGGAGACGCACAAGTATTCAATGCTATGTTAATTCAAATGGCGTTTTCGCTAGGCCTCAATCGTGATCCCGACAACTTTTTGGACCAGTGCAGCGATATCAAGCAGAACAACTTGGTGCGCAAAATGTGGTACTTTGTGCTTATTATCGACATCAACAACAGCTTGACCATCGGGTGTCCTCTCAACATCAACCACCTGGCTTTTGACACCAAAATCCCCTACTATCAGCCCGGAAACGAGAACTGCACCGACGTGGAGATCGAAAAAACAACGCTTCTGTGCTTTCCCATGGTAAACTCGTCGTTTGAGCGGTGCCTGGACATTTTGGCCCGTATTCTCAATGTCAGGGGAAACACCTCCATCCGAAGCTTGGAAACAAGGCTAAACTACTTGGAAGTCCAGCACATAAACGTCAAAAGCATGTTTGAAGGCGGACAGGTGGCCAAGTCGCCCGCCAATGTGTTTCCTCTTATCATTCAAATGAAGGCTTTTTACGGCATAAATGTGTTTGTGCTATCGGTATACTCACACATCTATAACTACTATGAAAAGCGCAAAAACACCGACTTGGCGTTCCATTTTCTCCGCAAAATCATCAAGATCGCCGTGGGCGACTTGATGCCGTTCTACTACGAATACTACAGCACGGCGCCGCTCATCTTTGAAAACTACGCTGATTTCGTCATCACACCCTCTTTCGAGTCCTCGTGCCACAAATCCGGATTGCTCTTGATGGGCGTCCTTATTCGAGTCAAAATCGCCATTCTCAACATCGAGTCCAAATTCGACCACTTGCTCCGTTTGGACGAGTCCATTCAGTACAGAACCCACTTTGAAAACTTGAAAAAGCTCAAGGGCTTGTTGATTAGCTCCATTTTGAATTTGCAGTCTCATATGTCGAGATTAAGCAAAAGGTACTATTATGCTTGGCGTGTAGTTAAGGCCGAGCAGATGATGACGGGGTTCTTGAAATCGCCCGAGTTCTACGAAAAGTACCGGTCCGAGCCAAAACTCCAGGTATTTCTTTATTCCAACGAAATGCTTGAAGAGCTCATAGAAATCTTCGAAATCTCCCTCGCCAGAATCGCAGAACTCAAAAAAACCCACAATATAGTGGACGAAATGGGTGCAAAATCCTCTGAACAGCACGAAACTGCCCACTCTCAAACCAGTAAAAAAACCTCGGATTATGCCTCTGCTCCCGTCTCCAATGCCTTTAGTTATCCTTCCTCTAGTACCAACCAAGACGGGCCCCACTCTGCTCCTAGTATAGAGTCGACCAACTCGAGCGAACTCGACCAGTTCAACTTGCCCAACGACCAGATCGACCGGCTCTGGCTCTCGATGATGTCCTCTAGAAAAGACAACAATCTTGTAAACCAGGTGAACAATTTCACCGACAACGGCAGCTTTCCCGCCAACCCACAAACTGTTAATTGGCAGGCACCAATTAACGGTGTAACTAGCACTCCGGGCATCATAAACATAAACCCCGATGTCGCTACGCCTGGCGATATCAGGAATCCCCTTGACGGAGCAGGCGGCGCTGAACTCGAGGGAATGTTCCGTGATGTAGGCAGGTTTGCAAACTTTAGTCCTACTCCTGGAGGCGATCCTTTTGCGAGGATGTCGATGGAGGAGCTTTTTAAGGATTTCAACTAGCGTGAGCTCATGAGCGAAGCGAATGAGCGAAATAAGAGTGAGTTCATGAGCGAAGCAAATGAGCGAAATAAGAGTGAGTTCATGAGCGAAGCAAATGAGCGAAATAAGAGTGAGTTCATGAGCGAAGCAAATGAGCGAAATAAGAGTGAGTTCATGAGCGAAGCAAATGAGCGAAATAAGAGTGAGTTCATGAGCGAAGCAAATGAGCGAAATAAGAGTG